>JAXCGZ010015275.1:12500-15000 GCA_037179515.1 Halocaridina rubra | reverse complement strand
GGTCGTCTACAAAAAGACAAGGAAGAAAGAAATGGAAGACAAGAAGAAAATGAAATAATTGAAAGTAAAAGAATAATCATATTAAAATGAAAGCTGATAGCAGAAGAATAGATAGAATTGAAAGAAATATATAATAAAATATAAAGGTAGCACCTATACAAGGACAGTAATCCCCTTTGAATGTGGGGTGGCCTAGTCAAACCACGCACCCATTCACTAGAAAGCCAATTCACCCCATCTCAACCCTCTTAGCACCATTGGTATGCATAGGTTACCACACTGCTTGGGTCATCCACGGGGTGTGTGGGGAAAATTTCTTCAGCTGTGGGGCCCGACAGACGTAGCTGGTTCTCGCCCATCGCTTATTATAGAAGACGAAATATGTACTAAATACGGCAGCGCGGTGACTGCTTCTGTCCTTCCACTTCCAGATTCTGAAACTTTCTCCTTCTGTCTTCCCTAACTCTTATGAACATTCCTCTTTAAAAAAAACTGATCTATCGTCATCCCAGGACCTAATCCTACCGTATTTCTAGGTCCTCATTTCTTTGACTACTCTTTTAGCCTGTCGTTGTCTTAATTTTACCGTTCTCTTAATTCTACTTTGTCCTTAAGCAATTACTTTTTCTTTTCAATGTTTGCTTGGTGTCCGGGACTGATGAGGGCAATTTTTTTCACCCGTCCCGAAGTCACTCATTAAAAGAAATAGATTTAAACGGCGAGTGGGAACACTTCTTGCTTATTGACTGTCAACACTGGATCTGCCTGTGCCATCAGTATTTAGTTAAAGTAGTTATGATTATTGATTGTCAACACTGGATCTGCCTGTGCCATCAGTATTTAGTTCAAGTAGTTATGATTTCCTTGTTAGTTCAAACATTTAAAAGTTTTACTCTGATAGTTAATGGTGTAGTCACCGTGACTCAGTCGGTAGCGTCCGCGACTTTGAGGCATCAGGTCGAGGGTTCGCACGCCGTCACGGTCTTAGGTTAGCAAGGGCATGCACTCAGGGTAATGATTACATCTGCCAAAACAAGTCCTTCGCAAGAAGGCAAACGTCCTAGCCCTTGATTGAAAAGGGAGTCCGTGACGTAAAACCCGAACAAACAAACAAATTCTGATAGTTAATGGTAACTCAATCCATAGTTTTAAGAAGCATGATAGGTATCAGTAAGTACAAAATGGAACCTTCCAGGAGACGGGAAGTTACGAGCTTGGGGCTCTTTTCCGTGATCACAATTGTGCAATTACATGCGCGCGCGAGCACACACACACACACACACACACACACACACACACACACACACACACACACACACACACACTCAGTGTCTGAATGGAGAAGAGTTAGTAGTGGAGTTCCACAGGGTTCAGTTTTAGGGCCACTTTTGTTCCTTGTACATGTAAATGACCTACCAGAGTCTGTAAATTCATTCATGAATATGTTTGCAGATGATGCAAAGATTGTGAAGAAAATAAAAAACGAGAACAATGGTAGAGAACTTCAGGATTTTTTTTTTTTTTTTTTTTTAAATTTAACCTTTATTTCCATTTCAATACAATGGGTATTCGTCAGCCAGGGCAAGCCCCAACCCCCCACTGTGATGTCCAACCACAGCAGTTCCTGCCAGTAAACAGCTTAAACTCTCGGTCTTGGACGGGGACCGATCTTTCGACCTCGTGAATGCGAAGCCAGCGCGTTACCACTGTACTAGCCAGCAGGAGGATCTAAATAATCTGCATGAGTGGTCAGAAAAGTGGCTAATGAAATTCAATACTTCAAAATGTAAGGTAATGAGAATGGGTACAAGTGCAAGAAGACCCAAGCTTGACTACTCGGTGGCTGGAGTACAACTTCAAGAGACAGAAAATGAGAGAGATCTAGGAGTAAACATACTGGCAGATTTGTCTCCAGAAATACATATAAATGGCATAGTAAGGGCAGCATATGCATTCTTATCAAATGTAAGGGTAGCCTTCAGGCACATGGACAAGGAAATGTTCAGAAATATTTATGTAACCTATGTGAGGCCAAAACTCGAATATGCAGCCCCCTTTTGGAATCCGCACTTGAAAAAGCACATAGCTAAGCTTGAAAAAGTTCAAAGACATGCCACGAAACTGGTGCCAGAAATACGCAATCTCAGTTTTGATGAGAGGCTGAGGGAATTAGACTTACCATCACTGGAAGCTAGAAGAGTGAGGGGGGGATATGGTGACAGTCTTTAAATTCCTTCATGGTTATGATAGAGTGGATAGGGATCGATATTTCGATATGGCTGGCTCTAGAACTAGAGGTCATAGTTTGAAGCTTCGTAAGAAAACTTGTTTGCAGGATGTAAGGAAATACTTTTTCAGTGTAAGAGTAGTTGATAATTGGAATTGGCTAAGCGAGGAGGTAGTTAATGCTATCTCAATCCATAGTTTTAAGGACAGGTACGATAAGTATTACTAAATATAAAATGGAACCGATCAGGAGACGGGAAGATTCGAGCTTTGG
>JAXCGZ010015275.1:0-10000 GCA_037179515.1 Halocaridina rubra | reverse complement strand
AAAAGCACATAGCCAAGCTTGAAAAAGTTCAAAGACATGCCACGAAACTGGTGCCAGAAATACGCAATCTCAGTTATGATGAGAGGCTGAGGGAATTAGACTTACCATCACTCGAAGCTAGAAGAGTGAGGGGGGATATGGTGACAGTCTTTAAATTCCTTCATGGTTATGATAGAGTGGATAGGGATGGATATTTTGATATGGCTGGCTCTAGAACTAGAGGTCATAGTTTGAAGCTTCGTAAGAAAACTTCTTCGCAGGATGTAAGGAAATACTTTTTCAGTGTAAGAGTAGTTGATAATTGGAATTGGCTAAGCGAGGAGGTAGTTAATGCTATCTCAATCCATAGTTTTAAGGACAGGTATGATAAGTATGACTAAGTATAAAATGGAACCGATCAGGAGACGGGAAGATACGAGCTTTGGGCTCTTTCCCGTAAACACAATTAGGTAATCACAATTAGGTAATCACATACATACATACATACATACATACATACATACATGCATGCATGCAAAGAAAACAAATAGTACAGTATCCTTCATATCTATGTGTCACCCTCATTAAAGGAATTGTTTATCATTTGCCCTCATCTATCCGCGCAGAAATCCATAAGTGAAGCATGACTCAATGGCTGCTATTAACGTTGAGTTTGAAAGCACACGATTTTTCACACCTGAAAATGGGTTATGTGTCCGTATATATGTATGTATTTATGTGTGTAAGTATGTATGTATGTATGTATGTATATATGAATGTATGTATGTTTGTATATATATATATATATATATATATATATATATATATATATATATATATATATATATATATATATATATATATATATATATATATATATAAATAAGTACAAACTGTTAGCATACAGCACTAAATAGTAAGGAAGCCCATCAGTGAAACAAAACTTATAAAACAATGCTATATTTCGGATCCTAACTGGATCCCTTCTCAAGCACAACTGAGACAAAATAACAAAGAAGGGGGAGACATAAACAAAAGGACTCATGAGACCTGAGGGATTAAAAAATTTTTGATAAAAGGACAGGTCTAATCCAAACGAATTATCCTCAACCAAGAAGCCGCCAAGATCATTAAACCATTAACAAAGAAAAATGTTAATCCTTAAAATGATAAATGATCTGAAAGAAGATAGCCCCCAACATATTATTATAATTAAAAGAATATTAATCTGGTTGGGGGTTTATCTTGAGGGATAACTTCGTTGAGGCAGCGCTTCAGGAGGGCTTTATCAATTATGTCAGGGGTCCATTGCCCCCTAGATAGATTAAAATTGTCCTTCATTTCAATGAGGGAAGATTCCACAATTTTCCGTTTGAATTGACAGGTACTTTTAAATAGCATAGTGGCACCACTCCAATCAATCCGATGATTATGTTCATTGATGTGGGTAAAAATAGCTGAATTTTCTTGATTATATCTTACTGCTCTCTTGTGTTCTAAGACTCTCTGGGATAGAGAGCGGCCTGTTTGTCCTATGTACACTCTATTGCAATCATTACAGCTTATTTGGTATACTCCTGCATTAACTTCTTTTTTGTTTTGGCTAACGTTAACTAATTCTTTTCTTAAAGTAGTGGGATAGTTAAAAGTGAATGGGGACTGTTTACCTAATGTATCATTTATGACGCCTAGCTTTTGGTGAAAAGGAAGGAGGATTTTGTTGAAATTATTCTCTTTGGGGGTCCTGTGAGGATTGTAAAAAACATGTTTAGCTTTCTGCAGAGCTTTGTCTAGTTAACGTTAGCCAAAACAAAAAAGAAGTTAATGCAGGAGTATACCAAATAAGCTGTAATGATTGCAATAGAGTGTACATAGGACAAACAGGCCGCTCTCTATCCCAGAGAGTCTTAGAACACAAGAGAGCAGTAAGATATAATCAAGAAAATTCAGCTATTTTTACCCACATCAATGAACATAATCATCGGATTGATTGGAGTGGTGCCACTATGCTATTTAAAAGTACCTGTCAATTCAAACGGAAAATTGTGGAATCTTCCCTCATTGAAATGAAGGACAATTTTAATCTATCTAGGGGGCAATGGACCCCTGACATAATTGATAAAGCCCTCCTGAAGCGCTGCCTCAACGAAGTTATCCCTCAAGATAAACCCCCAACCAGATTAATATTCTTTTAATTATAATAATATGTTGGGGGCTATCTTCTTTCAGATCATTTATCATTTTAAGGATTAACATTTTTCTTTGTTAATGGTTTAATGATCTTGGCGGCTTCTTGGTTGAGGATAATTCGTTTGGATTAGACCTGTCCTGTTATCAAAAATTTTTTAATCCCTCAGGTCTCATGAGTCCTTTTGTTTATGTCTCCCCCTTCTTTGTTATTTTGTCTCAGTTGTGCTTGAGAAGGGATCCAGTTAGGATCCGAAATATAGCATTGTTTTATAAGTTTTGTTTCACTGATGGGCTTCCTTACTATATATATATATATATATATATATATATATATATATATATATATATATATATATATATATATATATATATATATATATATATATATATATATATATATATATATATATATGTATGTATGTATGTGTGTATGTATGTATGTATGCATGTGATTACCTAATTGTGATTACCTAATTGTGTTTACGGGAAAGAGCCCAAAGCTCGTATCTTCCCGTCTCCTGATCGGTTCCATTTTTAGACTTAGTGATACTTATCATACCTGTCCTTAAAACTATGGATTGAGGTAGCATTAACTACCTCCTCGCTTAGCGAATTCCAATTATCAACTACTCTTACACTGAAAAAGTATTTCCTTACATCCTGCAAACAAGTTTTCTTCCGAAGCTTCAAACTATGACCTCTAGTTCTAGAGCCAGCCATATCGAAATATCGATCCCTATCCACTCTATCATAACCATGAAGGAATTTAAAGACTGTCACCATATCCCCCCTTACTCTTCTAGCTTCGAGTGATGGCAAGTCTAATTCCCTCAGCCTCTCATCATAACCGAGATTGCGTATTTCTGGCACCAGTTTCGTGGCATGTCTTTGAACTTTTTCAAGCTTAGCTATGTGCTTTTTCAAGTGCGGATTCCAAAAGGGGGCTGCATATTCGAGTTTTGGCCTCACATAGGTTACATAAATATTTCTGAACATTTCCTTGTCCATGTGCCTGAAGGCTACCCTTACATTTGATAAGAATGCATATGCTGCCCTTACTACGCCATTTATATGTATTTCTGGAGACAAATCTGCCAATATGTTTACTCCTAGATCTCTCTCATTTTCTGTCTCCTGAAGTTGTACTCCAGCCACCGAGTAGTCAAGCTTGGGCCTTCTTGCACTTGTACCCATTCTCATTACCTTACATTTTGAGGTATTGAATTTCATTAGCCACTTTTCTGACCACTCATGCAGATTATTTAGATCTTCCTGAAGTTCTCTACCATTGTTCTCGTTTTTTACTTTCTTCACAATCTTTGCATCATCTGCAAACATATTCATGAATGAATTTACAGACTCTGGTAGGTCATTTACATATACAAGGAACAAAAGTGGCCCTAAAACTGAACCCTGTGGAACTCCACTACTAACTCTTCTCCATTCAGACACTGAGTGTCTTACTCTAACCCTCTGTTCCCTTCCTTCTAAGTAAGTTTTTATCCATTCCAAGACATTTCCACCTATTCTAGCCATTGATTGCAGCTTCCTAATAAGTCTCCCATGTGGAACAGTGTCAAACGCTTTCTGGAAGTCTAGGAATATGCAATCTGCCCAGCCCTCTCTTTCCTGTAAGATTTGGCTTACCTCATCATAAAATTCTAATAAGTTTGTTACTGTTGATCTTCCTTCTCTGAAGCCATGTTGCCTCACTGACAAAAAGTTGAAGGATTCCAAGTGAAGAGAGATATGTTTCCTTAGTAGTTTCTCCATAAGTTTGCAAACTATGCTGGTCAAGGAAACTGGTCTATAGTTCAGAGCCGTATCCCTCCTTCCCTTTTTGAAGATAGGTATCACATTTGCTTGTTTCCAGCATCTTGGAATCTCCCCCGACTCCAATGACTCCTTAAATATGATACTTAGTGCCACTGATATTGTGTTTGCGCATTTTTTAAGCACATGAGGGGATATGTCATCAGGACCTGTAGCTTTATGAACATCTAAATCCATCAGCGCTTTGCATACCTCTGTGGCTGTAAGGTTGATGTTCTCTAATACCGGCCCTTGAGCTTCAATCACTGCAATCTGAGGGGGTGGGGTATTTTCTACTGTAAATACTGACTGAAACTCCTTGTTCAATTCTTTGCAGATCTCTTCGTCCGTCTCAGTGATGCTTCCATCCGCTCTCTTTAGCCTTAAAACCTGTTCTTTTACCTTCAGTTTTCCTCTGATAAAGCTGTGGAAAAGCTTGGGATTTTCTTTAGCCTTCCTGGTGATGTCCCTCTCATAATCTTTCTCTGCCTCTCTCCTTTTACTTAGGTAGTCGTTTCTTGCTCTTTTGTAGGTTTGCCAGGCATTTATGTTTTTTCTCCTCCTATACCTTTTCCAGCATTTGTCTCTCCACTCCTTAGCTCTTTTACACCCATTATCGAACCATTTCTCTCTGGCATGAATTACACCTACTTTGGTGACAGGTATGCAGCAATCTACTATCTTCCCATATTTCTCACAAAAGATGTCATACATTTCTTGTACAGATTTGTTGTAAAATAAGGTTCTCCAGTCAATAACTGCAAAAAGCTCATTCATTTTGATGTAATCTCCTTTCTGATAGTTCCTCCTCATGTCCTCAGTGCCTCTACTCTCAGGAAGAATGTCTTCAATGATATACTCCATCAACAACACACAGTGGTCACTCTTTCCAATTGGTGGTTCATACTCAATATTTTCAATATCCAACACATTATCTGTGAACACCAGATCAAGTAGTGATGGCTCATCCCCACCCCTGGCTCTTGTTGGTTCCATTACATGTTGGTGTAGGAAATTCCCTTGTACGCAATCTAGGAATCTTGCCCCAAAGGAGTCCTCACCACTGTGTGGGTCAAGATTTATCCAATCTATCTCTTTATGATTAAAGTCTCCCATAATCAAAATCCTACATTTTTTCTCCCGCGCCATGTTAACAACTGAGTTTATGACTTCAATCGTACCTATATGACTTTCCTCATAAATTTCAAGCCTATTTTGGTTCCTTGGTGGGTTGTATACAACAGTTATTATAATGCTCTCTGACCCAGTATTTATGCGAGCAACAAGAAATTCCCTGAACTCACTTTCTATAGCCAAGTTTATCTCTTCAACTTGAATCCTCTCACTTATGAGCAGTGCTATCCCTCCACCAGTCCTCTCAGATCTTTCGACCCTTAGTATTCTGAAGCCCTTAGGAAAAACTGTGACACTGTTTATGTCCTCACTCAACTTAGTCTCTGTAATTGCTACTATATCTGCCTTACTGTTGTGAATCCTATCTTTTAATTCTACTGCCTTACCAGCTAATCCATCAGCATTTGTGTATAACAATCTTAATGAGGCCCCATCCCCTGATCTTCTGTCATTATCTTCTTTATCTCCCCTTTGTCTGGAAGTATTCTGTAACGAAAATTTTTCTTCTCTTCTTCATTTCTTTCATCATTTAACCTTCTTGCCTCTTGCAACAAGTTTTTGATCTTTCCCATCTCTTCCTGTGTTCTGTATCGTCTAATGAACACTTCTTTGCATTCTTGAAGGTCTTTTAGACTTTTTTTTCTCAACAATATTTCCCTACATGTCTCCCCTCTCTCAAAGGTTACTTTTGTTGGTCTCGGCTTTCCTTCCCTCGAATATTTACCTAGTTGGTGTATGTTTACAATATCCTCAGGACCACATACTACTCCAAGCTTTCTTATCAGGCCTACAACGTTAGCTTTATTTTCTTCAAGTCTCCCCTGCCATGTTGGCTCCTGGGATTCACTTATGCCTGAGATTACCACTGTCTTCTCCTTATCAAGTGCCTGTCTGATGAGTGGGTTTGCCCTTTCCATCACAACGTCTTTCATTTTTTCGATTACTGTCTCTTTATAGTCAACTGTTTGTATGTTTTCCAGTGCCACCACCTTTACAGCCTCTTTTACTGCCACATTCCCCTTTAGTGCATCAGCAAAGGACGTTTTCATGGCATCATTTTCCATATTCAGCTCCTGGAACTCTTTTCTGAACTGTTCAATGTTTTCCTTAATCTGAACATTCCATGTATGTATGCATGTATGTATGTATGTATGTATATGTGTAAGGCTGTAAGTATCAGTCTATCTTGATATGTATTTAGGCATGGATGTATATTATATGTATGTATACATGAGTTATGTATGTGTATGTATGAATGTAATATATCATATAATATACTCACATATCTATGAGTTTATTATGAGTATGTATATATGTATTAAATATCATGTTACATATTTTGATATGTAATAATCTGAGTTTACTTACAACATTATTTGTCCACTTATGATTGTTAATAATAATAATAATAATAATAATAATAATAATAATAATAATAATAATAATAATTATAATAATAATAATTATTATTATTATTATTATTATTATTATTATTATTATTATTATTGTTATCATCATCATCATCATCATCATCATTATTATTATTATTATTATTATTATTATTATTATTATTATTATTATTATTATTATTATTATTATTATTATTATTATTATTATAAAAAGCTAGTTTGCACACATCTTAATCATAATTTTTTTATAACTAAGCTTTATTAATCATTTGAATATTATAAATACTAATACATTTAAACCTTAGAAATGTTTTTAATAAGAAATCATTAAAAAAAATGGAATTTAGCAAAAAAAAAATGCCCGTTTTCTGTGAACCTCCTTTTGAAACATCATAGAAAATGGCTCCTCTCTCTCTCTCTCTCTCTCTCTCTCTCTCTCTCTCTCTCTCTCTCTCTCTCTCTCTCTCTCTCTCTCTCTCTCTCTCTCTCTCTCTCTGGGAAATACAAAAGAGAAATTCTTTTTCCAATCATATTGGATATGTAATAATAATAATAATAATAATAATAATAATAATGTTAATAATAATAATAATAATAATAATAACTATATATATATATATATATATATATATATATATATATATATATATATATATATATATATATATATATATATATATATATATATATATATATATATATATATATTATATATATAGAGAGAGAGAGAGAGAGAGAGAGAGAGATATATGTAGATAGATAGATAGACTGATTGATAAATAGATAGATTCAGCTCAAAGTCTTTCACCCTTTTCGTCGAGAACAATGAAATGCTCCCTGAAAAATCCGTGGAATTTGTACAGAGATATGAGTCGTGATAATATAGTATTTACATTGTTGTGTACATGCGTGTGTGTATGTTTGTGCATGTGTGTCTGTGCGTGTGTATTTTTCGCGGAAAAGAAGCAAATATAAATAGATAAAAAATAAACACTGTGTGAGAGTAAGAGGAAAATGAAGGTTGTTAGATAGATAAATAGATAGATTGATAGATAAATTGATAGACAGATATATAAATATAAAGACTGATACATAAATAGATAGACAGACAGACAAACATACATACAGACAGACAGACAGATAGATAGATAGATAAATAGATAGGAGAGAAAGATAGAGACGAAGAGGAAGAAGAAGAAGAAGAAGAAGAAGAAGAAGAAGAAGAAGAAGAAGAAGAAGAAGAAGAAGAAGAAGAAGAAGAAGAAGAAGAAGAGAGAGAGAGAGAGAGAGAGAGAGAGAGAGAGAGAGAGAGAGAGAGAGAGAGAGAGAGAGAGAGAGAGAGAAGACTCCTACTCTTACATAATGCAAAGAACAATCTACGGAAGCCCATGAGAAGCTAATTAATTATTGACACTAACATATTGATAGGCCCAAAAGAGATCATATATACTGGCTTTGGAATCACTCTCTTCTTCTTCATCTTCTTCTTCTTCTTCTTCTTCTTCTTCTTCTTCTTCTTCTTCTTCTTCTTCTTCTTCTTCTTCTTCTTTCTTTAATTATTATTATTATTATTATTATTATTATTATTATTATTATATTATTATTATTATTATTATTATTATTATTATTATTATTATTATTATTATTATTATTATTATTATTACTCTTCTTCTTCATTTTCAGAGGGAATAAATGCTGCAAGGATAAGTAACATGGCCATGATGACGTTTTCATAACGTCATCAATACGTCACAGATCACGTGACCTGGGATGCCCAATAAATTTGTACCTCAATATGACGTCAAAATCCGTGGCAGCAAACTCATTGTGGAATGGAGGTTTGGGTAAGTACTACTACTACTACTATTACTACTGCTACTACTACTACTACTACTACTACTAATAATAATAATAATAATAATAATAATAATAATAATGATAATAATAATAATAATACAGTAATAATAATGATAATAGTAGTAGTAATAATAATAATTTTTTTTAATAATAATTTTTACTTTTTAAGTAAAAATATTGAAAGAGCCAACCCTTTTTCTCGAATTTGTTACCGGCATGGCTATTAATTTTTTAATTTTCTTCATTGAAAAATACTGTGGACACCGCCATTACTACAACAACAGACACTACTACTACTACACTACTACTACTACTACTACTACTACTACTACTACTACTACTACTACTACTACTACTACTACTACTACTACTACTACCACCATGCAAAACTGAAACCTTTCGAGCATTCGCTTTCCTTCAATTATTTATTTTTTTTTTCAATTTATTAAACTTTTACACATACTTATTTACTAATTCTACTTTCAAAAACTACATCCTCAAAGTCTTAATGCCATCCATTTTTTACCTTAGTCATGGATCCTTGTCCCACGGAGGCAAAGCAGTGCAGACCACAACAAACAAAAGAGGTTCTGCATCTCAACCATGCGCTACAGAAACCTCTTAGTTCTCTTTTCTTGTCTGTTATGACTTCGGTATATATTGATGCTGCTAATGCGTTTTATTTACAGCCTCAGTTTTTAATCTTCATTCTGTTTGTGGGCAGAACCCTTTGACACTTATATCAGCTTGTGACCTTGTAGTAATTCTTCGTCCCCTTGTCGTATAGTGCTATTCTAACACTATGCTTATTCTATAGGTAGCCTCGTCGGTGATAGAGAAGCCTCACTTCTTCATACTTAATTTATTCAGAAGCTACATGATTCCTTTAAACCTCAAAGACTCCCATTTCTATAGTTCCTGTCACCTCACAGTTCCCGCTCCCTTAGGGGGATACTTCTATTTATGGACGTAAGTTCTGCCCCCGGCAAGGTCTGACTTCTGACTAACAGACAATCTCTCCGTATGCCATCCTATGGTGGCGGGTTTCCGAGTGCGCACTCTGCCCTCTAGCGGCTATAGGCGTCTATATGAGAGCCGTACGACACCCTATGTTCAAGGATATCTCTTTTTGTCACTTCCTACAGCTAGTAGGAGATGCTTGTGAGGTATTCTCTCACACCCTCCACAAGATCTATCCCTTTTAGTCGCCTTCTGTGACAAGCAGGATATAATAGTGGGGAATCCTTCTTCACCTATTACCTGGGATATCCCTCTTAGGCGTCTCTTACGACAAACAGGAAATGCTGGAGATTGGAAATTTCTATGTCATCATTAGGGATATCCCTTTTATTCGCCTCATACCACACATGAAAACTTCCCTCCTCCAGGAAGATCCCTTTTAGTACCTTCCTACGACAGCCAGAAAATACATGAGTCGATTTATTTATCCTCGTCACCAGGGATATCCCTCTCATTCCCTCCCTACGACACTTAAGAAGCTACAGAGATAACATTTTTACCCCCCCCCACCCACAAACAGTGCCATAAAGAATGCAAAAGATAACTAATGAGTTTTTGTGTGCACAGTTTTCGGAATAGGCAAATAAAAAATATATATT
>JAXCGZ010015274.1:42500-116525 GCA_037179515.1 Halocaridina rubra | reverse complement strand
GATAATTGGAAGGACAAGTATGATAAGTATCACTAAGTATAAAATGGAACCGATGAGGAGACGGGAAGATACGAGCTTTGGGCTCTTTCCCGTAAGCACAATTAGGTAATCACAATTAGGTAATCACATATTACCAGTAGACAGGAAATGCTTATTTTTAGATTTATTAATCTCCTGGTTGAGGTACGAGTATTTTAGTTATAATTTAAGTTTTCTCAATTTACCAAGGAAATCTGAAAAATAATGGACTTTCACATCCTATTCTCATGTTCACCTAGAAAGAGTGACAAATAAGGGCAATGATGTGTTAGTATTTGTGCGTTTTATGAACAGAATCAACACTAAAATAAAAAATGTTTTGAGGGCAAAATGAACGTGTCATTCTTGCAGCAGCTGTCTTGACAACACGATGACAGATACGGAGAGAACCGCCCATTTTAAAAGAAACTTTCAACCATTTTTGATGGCTCTTTGACTGTTATTATGCTCTGGTTTATTCCATTGTCATCGTAGAATAATGAGGTATGTCTGTTGTCTCATACGAAAGCAAATCACTTTTAGAAAGAGAAAGTTGTTTGTTGAATGTAATGTAGTGGGCTTGTTACCTCCCGGTCCCTTTCTCTCCGTCCTCATGACATTTACTTTCTCCAAGTACACATGTCAGCTAGTAGTAGGAGTGCCATTGGCCACTCACTCTTAACTGTTAACATTTCTTTGAATTAACTGTTCAATTACTCAAATAGAATTAAGATTCCTTCAGATCACGGCATAAGCAGTTAGAAAAATTAATCCCCATTAATAAGTTATGAAAAACCTCAATCATATTTTCCTTCAAACTGAAGGTAAGTGAAATTTCGCTCTTTTTCATGTAGCTGGTTATTGTATAAGTATCTAAGGTGCCTATTTCTGAAGAACAAATGAGACAATTACTGAAAATTGTCGTTAATTGCTCTTGATTAGGTTAGGCAGAAATTAAGTTAGGTGTGACTAGGAATAATTTCCGTCGGTTTTGAAAGTCAACTTCGTTCAAAATATACTAAAGCATTTGGGAAAACACCTGAAAGAAATAAGAGCAATAAGTAAGTAGTTGGTATATTGTAGCCAGGAACGGGAGCCAGAGGGTATATATGTTATGTCCATAGGAATCAGTGTCTTTACCAGATATAGGCTTATACAAGCATATAAAATGAAAGTTACGAATGCTTTTGTAATATTTCCAGGTAAAGATTTCAATTAGACAGTGTGTCTTTATTTATTTTCACTTATCTATACATGTTCTCACACTTTTCTCAAACTTTCTCCTTTCGTCCTTCATTCATATGAAGAGTTCAACTCTCATGGTCAAACAGCTTTACTACAGCATGTATACCCTCAAATGAACTTTTTAATTTTAAAGCTTTGTCCTTATTTCTGCTTTGAACCAGACCTAATGAGTCCTTCACCTTCCACACTGCATTTCTAAAGTTGAATATAATTTGTGGAACACAAATAATGTGCACTGTATATATTAGCTATAATAGTAATGGCCTCATTATCATTATCTCCAAAGATATTTGTGGGGTCCTCTAGAAACTGAAGACTGTTATCATAAATCTCTCTCTTCAATATGAAACCTCTGATAATGTAAAATGTGATAAAGATTTATAATAGTAAATATAATGGGATGAAATTTATAATAAAGTTCACCTACAGTTGGGGAAATTAATCTACTCTCTTATGCCCTGTAGACGGTTTAAATCAGTTTTGTGGGATATTCTTAGGTGGTGGAGAGCAAGAATAAGTCCTCATTTTATCAAAGTGTCGTAGGAAGAAATTCCTAAGACACTCTAAAATTCTTCTCATTTATTAGAACAAGTGAGAGAAGTGACAAGGCTGGTAGGGTATATTGAAGACTTTGGAATATTGGTTGTATTTGTGGTCACTGTACTACTTATTGAGAAATTGCATCATATTTGAAATCTAAAGAAAGTTTACTCTCTCCCATTCCTTATGGACTTAGTAATATACAGTATTCACCTTGAACGTCATGTTTGACATGGTCTACCAAAAGTGAGAATATGGAACAACACTGCATGAGTCTCCCTTGACCACACTATGCGAGTATGGACGTAGTGGGTTGTGTTAGGGTATTTTCTCCACCTTTTTATTACTCTCTCTGACTAGATATGCTTTCAGTTACGCACTGCATCTGGTCTGACTATGACTGATCCCAAGCAGGTTAGAGTGGAGAAAATGCCTAAACTAACCAACATGCTTGCTTCATGCTTCCTTATTCCTCTGTATTTTGTGAGAGTGATTCTTGTCATTGTCTGATAATGATGTAGGGGTTATTTAATCATAATAGGAGTCATACTGTTGCAGTCCAGGAATTCATATATGTAAGTGTACATGGCAAATCATAAACAAGGTATAAAATATTGCTGTATTGTGCAGGATAATGCAATGCATACTCTTAAATGAAGGTCAAATACATGAAAGGCTGGGAAAAAGTAGGCAACACGCATCTTTATGGTTTATTTCACAAGAGTTGGTATATTTTTTGTTTTCAATTTAATATAGTTATGCAGATGCGTTGATTCACATTACTATAAATAGAGAGATTGTGTTTTCTGAAAGCTGTTAGGAATAAAGTCAGAACTCCTACTTCAAGTTGAAAATAAGGAAACTTAAGATATTGATTATGTATCGCCTAGTTTACTTGATGGACGCTTAGTATTCTTTGTTATAAATATGAGAGCCATTTTTCTTGACAAAGCAAAGCTAGAATTATGTTCTAGTAATGATGTACTTTGTTTTGGGGATTGTACTGGACTAACTTTGATATTAATAAAAATATACTGTACATGTAAAAATATTGTGTATTAATTGTCTTAAGTTTTGTGATGAACATTATTTTTATTTTTTCTTATCCCCTTGATTTTCAGTCTTTCCTAGAATGTAGCATAGTTAGCCAGTAAGGGAGTATTAGTTTGTGTGTATGGAATTAATCGCAGAGTATATAAGCACACTTGTTTATCCCACATTATCTGCACTGAATAAACAAAATGAAGGTTTTTTTCCACCTCGTATGTCACACAATGAAGCATATGACTGTCTGTAATATTCGAAGCAATTTAATGGATAAATAAAAACAAATCATTTTAAAACAAATTGATTTGTTATGCAAATCAATTATTAATGTAAATAGCATTAGAGTACCGATTATATAGAGTACCAGGTCTTTAAGGGGGCAATATCCACTTACTTTTCGGTGGTCTGATGCAAACACATTCAAGTGGATTACATGACAAAGCTAATGGCTAAGGAGGTAGATAAATGACTGATAATGCAATACCACTTAATATTTCTTGATTTTGTCAAATCATTATCATCTTTTTTACATGTGATGCTTGAGGGTTTTATTATTATGTAGTTTTTTATTAGGTGTATTCTTTAAATATGACGTATCGGCATGCCTTATTGAGATATATATGCTACTGCTTCCTAATCCGCATTGTTGATGTGACTAGATCTTAATTTAACTCTATCAATATAAGTGGTAAGGAGAGGATACTTTTCCGTGAGTTTCTATTCTTGGTCTACTTATATTATTGAGGTAAGACTGTGAAAAAGTTTGTAAATTATCTGTGGAAATATCACTTGAGGTGTTGATAAGTAATTACCTTACTTTTGTTACGTCATCAGTTATGTATTAGTTATCTAATGTTCCGGATTTCAGTTCCGTATTATCACAGAGTTCACTGGTAGCTCAGACAGCCAAAATATATTAAGCCGTTGTTATTATCAAGGATCTCTTACTGAAGATGATTAAGATAACATTTTATCTCAGATCTTGATAAGTAAATTTGTATTAAGAACTTCTTAATTTATCATGATTGAATTGTAATCTCACAGTATTCATTGTCCTTGCTTTTGCACTTCACGAAAAGAGTTTTTACAGGTCAGTCTTTTTAATTTTTGTTAAATGGAGTTACATTTACTTTACACTTTAGTAGCATGTTTAGGTGCTTCGTTATCAACCTGAATATTCTGTATCTACACAGCAGTGGTTACCCAGATTGCTCCAAGTTAACTTTTTCTGAAAGTTTATAACTAGTCTTGTTTACTGAAAGCTCTAGTAATGTATAATTAAATAATTGCCATATTAAAGAAAACCATATACAGTATGTTATTTTTTAAATGTATCAGTCATATTTTGCTGAAGTTAGCAGGTGGTCAGAACTGAACTTAGAAGGAACTTAGCAGGACTTTAATACCTTACCCATCCTCAACCTATCTGTCAGCTATTCTGTAGGAGAAAAAAAGATGAAGAAGGAAGGGATTGCCTGGCTATTTCTCCCCTACACCCTCTAGCTGGTTCTTACGACACAAAGAATCCAGAGGTGGATTTTTTTTTTTTCCATAACTGGGGGAAAGGAATTTGTGAACATTATTACTTTAGTATTGGATTCATAATCAACACGATATGTATTATCTTAAACTTGTGTATAAATGTCTTAAGTTATATACTTTCTGTATACTGTATAGTGTTGTAAGAATAGAAGAAAAAGCCAGCTGAAATATGTTTTGTTATAAAAATTGGTGCATTTCATCATACTGTAGCTGTAAATAAGAATTTAAGTATTCTTGGGTGGCTTTGCACTAGCAGGTAAGTAATAAGTTTACTTTATCACATTTCCATTGCTAATCTATTGTTTTTAGTATTAAGCATATCATAAATAATTATATTTTTTACGAATGTTGTTTTGTATTTTGTATTCGCTACTTAATTTATAGTTGATTTAGAGAAAAGATATTCAATACAGATACTCCTGAAATAAATTGGGGTTTGTAACTATCTGAAATTATATTAATATGTTTAGTAAATTGTTTACCCCTTTACATATCAGAAAAAGTTACTTACATTTGATTCCTCTCAAAGAATTGGCCTCTGATGAAACATAAAAGGATGCATATAATAAGCTATAGTAGTATATAAGACTTTATTTTACATAAATACAAGTACAAGGATCTGCAATAAAATAAGTGTAAGAGAATTAGAAATTATAATTACAGTTAGAAGGTATACAGTGATAAAAAAAATTAATGACTACATGAAGAGAAATATTATTACATTCACCCCTACTGACAAGAAAATCACTATATCAATGCGTACAACATATAGTGGTTTATAGCAATAAGCATATAATACTAGTACAGTGGTAACGCGCTGGCCTTGCATTTGCGAAGTTGACAGATCGAGCCCCTCCAGGCAAGAGAGTTTAAGCTGTTTACTGGGGAGGTTACTGCTGTGGCTAAGGCACCACAGCATGGGGTTGGGGCTTGCACTGGCTGACGCCCTCCAAAACAGGGGCGACGCCTCTGATAGGAGGGCTAAAAACCAGCAAACTATAACTATAAAAACATTCAAATACTGTAATTTACAAATCTAAGCAATTTGGAGGTCGACATTGGCGCTCAGATCTACACAGAGGTACTGGCATCTCTTTTTGAGGTGAGAGTGAAGGACGCTGAGTTTCCTGGGTCATTGGACGCCCAAAGTATCAGGTCGACTGGCGTCATTTTGTTGATTTGTTTCATTACTGTTGTACACTTGTCTGTTCACAATATCTACACTTTCAGCAGCTGGAGAATGAAAATTATCAGTCCTGTGAGTATCATTCTGAATATCATTTGCTGGAGCCAGGTGTCGAGAATTATCAGTCTTCTGAGTAATATTCTGAACATCACTTGCTGGAGCCAGGTGTCGAGTTGATACAGTAGTTTCCCTGCCATTAGAGAAATGTATGTGGGCATACCGAGGATTTGCTTCTGTGAGTTTTTTCTCTTCAACAGTAGGGTCATACTTGGATTATCTGACATGGCATTTTACAAGGACAGGCCCTGGGGAAGAAAGCCACGTTGGGAGAGAGTATCCGCTTGTTGACCAGCGTTAAATAGTAAACAGACGCTCATGTGGTTTAGCATTTGTAGCTGTTGAATGTAGGTCATCTAAAACAAACTCCCAATGAGACACAGGTAGTCGTTCTGATTTTAGTGCAAGAGCAATAGATTTCCAGATCATTCCATTGTATCGCTCGCACTGACCATTACCCTGGGGATTATATGGAGTAGTGCACCTAATAGGAATCCCTCGGCTGTTGAGAAAATGGCGGACGTCTGCTGACAAATCAAAATTTCTCTATCAGAATGGATATATGCAGGCCTACCAAATATTGCAAACAATTGACTAAGACACCTGATACCAGTCCGAGAGCTCATATCAGGGCATGCAGATGCAAATGGGAACTGAGAAAATTCGTCAATAACAGTCAGCAGATACTGATTCTTTGATGAGGATGGCAGTGGTCTTTTAAAATCAATACTAAGTCTTTCAAATGGAATTGTTACTTTGATCAAATGAGATGATTCAGGTTGATAGAACTGTGGCTTACACTGAACGCAAACTGGACATGAGGAAGTTGCCCTTTTTACCTCCTTCACAAAAAAAGGAAGGTTTTGCATCCTAACAAAATGCACCATTCGTGTTATACCAGGGTGGCAGAGTGAATTGTGTAAATTCAGTAACTTTCTATGCCTGCAGCAGAGTAATACACCCCTCATAATGCATCACCAGGGATATTATCCTTGCCAGGCCGATATTGAATGTCAGAATTGTAATAGGCAAGCTCAATTCTCCACCTCTATTTTGTCATTTTTTATTTTTCCAGATTGCTTTGAGTCCAGTATAAAAGCCACTGATTTCTGATCGGTAATAAGAGTAAAATGTCGCCCAGTCAGGTAGTGACGCCATTTGCATAGTGCATCTACTATTGCACATGCCTCCTTTTATATAACAGAATGTTTCCTTTGGCTAGGGCTAAGAGTCCTAGAAAAGAAAGCCACGGGTCTTCCTGACTGATTCAGTGTGGCTGCCATAGCATGCTCAGATGCATCCATCTCTACCACAAATGGGATAGATAGTTTCATCAATGGATTGTAATACCCAGTTCTCAATTTCAGTTTTTAATTGTTTAAATACGTCCTTAGCAGCTTCAGAGAGTGGAAACATATTAGCCTGAATCAGAGGAACAACTTTCTCAAAGTAGTTTGCTATCCACTGTGAGTACTATGAGAACATACCAAGAGCTCAACGTAATGAAGCAATATTCTGTGGAATGGGCAAGTCCCGTATTGGCCGAAGATGTTCTGAATTGGGTTTAATCTTCCCATCAGAGACAGTATAACCCAAGAAATACGTATGAAAGTGAAAACAAACACTTATCAGGATTAAAGGTCAAATTTCTTCACTTAGCAGCCTCAATGAATCTTCCTAGGTTAGTATCATGCTCATCTTTAGTTTTCCCACTAACAGTAATATTGTCAAGATACACAACAGTATCTGCAAGATCACTATCAGCAATAAATTATTCCATTATCCATTGGAAACAAGCGACACCATTGGTTATCCCAAATGGGATCTGAGTAAATTGGTACAGCTGATTACAAGCTTTAAAAGCTGTGTATGGTTTGTCCTCGTTATGTATTGGAATTTGATGATAGGCAGACTTTAGGTGGATTTTGCTGAAGAACCAGTACTGAGCTACTCCATTCACCAGTTCCTCAATTTTTGGAAGAGGACAAGCATCCAACAGCGTAAATCGGCTGATAGTCCGCGAATAGTCTACAACCATTCTTTTATTTTGTCACTCACTAGTTATAATTAAAACTTGAGCTCCCCAAGGCGAATTGCTGGGTTCAATGACTCCATGAGAGAAACCTCTCAATTTCTGATGAGATGAATCTTTTATCAGATTCACTGTATTTTCTTAACAGCAATATGCCTACAATCATCAGTCAGATATGCAAAAAGAGTTGGAGGAGGTATGGTAAAAGTTGCCAATCCACACACATTCAATGGAGGTCTGTCTCCTTCAAATTTCAAGCTGACACTTTTATGTTGATTTATAAAGCTCTAACCCAATATAACGTCCTTGCTTAGATCAGGAAGCACAGACAGCCTAACTCTGTGATAGTCATGGCCTGTCAATACGACATGCACCAAGCAATAAACATGTATCTTAGTGCTTCAATAACAGAAGCCATGGAAACAATGCTAGATGCACAGTGCACATGAAGATATAACCGTGTAGCAAGTGATTCACTCACAAAATTCTCAGAGCTACCTCTGTCCATCAGAGCCTCAGCTATCCTTCCTTTCAATTTAATCTTATGAGTAGCTTTAGAAAGAATGCCTGAGGAAGCCACAGTTACTGCAGCCAATGTTGATGATACAGTAGCAGCAGATATTCCAGCCTTAGAAGATTACACTGATTACAAGTTGATTCACGAGCTGGACAGTTGATGTGGGGATGTCTTCTATTCCCACAGAAAAGCACCTTTGCCCTTTACTGACAGCAGCTGAAGCATGGCTAACATCTCTGAAAAATTCTTAATGACTGTCAGACTCATTCATAGCTGGAGGTGCAGCTGCAGCTGCACCAAAAGCCTTCTGTGGAGTGGAGTAAGACTCAGAGCTCTTCTGTGCTTCATCTAGAGCTCTAGTTTGATCAAAGGCGGCAATAGTTAGATCGAGTGTTCTATTCTCAAGAAATCTCTGATGAATGACATTAAATAATCCACTTATGAAAGCATCCCGGATTGCTTCCTCCTTACATTGTTCAGCACTGACAGCTTTGTAGTTACAATCACCACTTAGATTCTTTAGGGCCTGTAAGTATTCATCTAATGCTTCCCCTTGTTGCTGTCGACGGGTGGATAATAAATGTCTGGTATAAACTTCATTCCTAGGCTTTACATATAAATCCTGTAAAGTTGCAATAGCAGTTCCATATGTCACAGTCAGAAATATATTCAAACACAGATGGGGCAACATAATTCGTAAGCAAATTCAACTTGTTAGGAGAGGGTCCTTCAATAACAGTAAGAAAATTTGAGAAAGTCTTTAGCCAGTGCTTCCATTCTTTAGCAGCAGTATTCCAATTTGGATTGGCATCAAATCTTTCAGGTCACAGGAATTTATCCATAATGCCCCAGTTGATTCAAAACCAGCATTCAAGTATTTATGTAGAATAAATTGTAATAAGCCATAGTAGTATTTAAGACTTTATCCTACATAAATACAACTACAAGCATCTGCAAATAAAATAAACAAGTGTAAGAGAATCATAAATTATAATTACAATTAAAAGATATACAATGATAAGAAAAATTAAAGACTACATTAAGAGAGATTTTATAACACTGCACACATCATCACTCATGAAGCATTGAATTCCAATGCCTTTGTTGTACTGTTTTCAAGGACCAATTGCATCTGGCAGAAGGAATGACTGAGAAATCACGCCCATAACATCCAAATGAAAAATCGAGTGTTATAAGAAGGGTATATTGAAGCCAATTTACCCTTTGACTGCTTGTATTAGGAGTTTGTTGCTCTGTTTGTATGCTGTTTTCAAGGCCATTTTCCCGACCGAGTTTTCATAATTTTCTCTACCCTTTTTTATGAGGTTAGAATCCTCTTTTATACAGTTGCTTGTATAGCCTTTATTTGTCAAATTATTGTGCATGGATTACTGTATTTGTATTATGTTAGTGTTTTTAAGCTCCACTTTTTTATCTTTTTGTTACTTTTATTATTTTGTGTTAGCTTAGTTTTATTACATTGCTATTGAATGGAGCTTTTGCACACAATCATCATGTTCTACAAGGTATCAGGACAGGTACCCACGTGGACAATTACCCCCATTGACAATTACCCCCGAGGACAACTACCCCTTATGACAGTTACCCCCTGGGACAATTACCCCCTGTTATTATACTCGTATGCTGTTTAGAAAAGGATAACTTTTAAATTACGAAAGAAAAAATATTTCGTTAAAAGTTCCTAAATGCCATATTATCTATAGGTTAGGTTTTTCATACCCCCCCCATTTTTGTACTATTACCAAAAAAATCTATTGTAAAGTTATCCTTTTCTGCAAACAGCATATAATAACGGGGGTAACTGTTCTAGAGGGTAATTGTCCTAGGGGGTAGTTGTCCATGGGGGTAATTGTTCACGGGGTAAATGTCCTACACTCATTCTACAAACGTGTGTGCTGTTAGATCTGTAGCACGGATTCACTTATTTTCCTTCACCTTTTAGTTTTTTAGCTACTAAGTGAGGACAGTACTCTGTAACTGTTATTTTGACCACTATCTCATTGTAGCCTATATATGGCTTTGCCATATGTATGTGAAGGAGTTATTATTGTTATGTTTATGACTAAGTGGGTTGCTTTGTTTTTCCTCCCATGTCGTTACCAAGGGGGGAAATGCTGGAACACCGTCTACAGATGTCTTTTGCTCTTGGCACATGCAACGCTTGTTTCAGCTTCACGTGAAAGTTTCGATGTGTACTAAGCTGTGGTAGATGTTTTCTTCTCTGTAGTCACTGTATTCCTTTTGGAATATTCCTGGTTGGTATTTTTTTGACTCATAAATGGTACCACTAAGGATCTTTGGTGTTACTTGTATTTCTCAGCATCACACATAATACAGATGTTTGCTATTTTGTTTTTTCCCTTTATAATTGTTCCTCTTCTCATTTTTCTTGTAGCTTTCATTTGAATCTATCCTTAAGCTTGCCATTTCCAATGCCTCTTCTTTATAGAGTGATGGTGTATGCCACAAAATTCTCATGCTTTATTTTTGTTTCATGATATACTGTCTTATGTCTTCACAGTTTCATTTTTACTGTATTACACTGCTTATACATTTAACATCCTATTAGATTATCCCAAATTATTTTATAATAATCTCTTTATATATTTAGATTGTACCTAATTAAATATGCCAGGAATTGATATTTAAAATTGGGTTATAAAAGGCTTCTATCATTTCTCCGTTAACAATTTTAAGTTAGGAATAGTTATATTTATCACATGTTCAGTATCAGCAGCTTTACCTTAATTGGAGATGATGATTTACAAAGACATTATGCTCAACAAGAGAAGGCTTTATTGGTACAGTACATTCACTTGAAGTGGTCCTCATTAACAGTATAGTATTTGATGTAACTAAATAAGTTCTTGAATATGTGTATTGGCTTGCTTTATTTAACTTCTGTTTCCATACATGTCTGCCTCCACAGAGCAATCCAAAATAAGGCTGTGAGAACTTGATACTCCCTGAATATCATTAGCTGGGGTGAACTCAAAATAAATTTCATAGAGGAATTAAATTAATGTGTTTCCATTGGATCCAGTCTTGGTTTAGAATTATGGTCCCAAAGCTCTGAAATCCCTCAGTGTTGACAGAGAAACAGATTTATGCACTCCCAAATTTTGCAAAAAAGTCAAAAGACGTATGGAAATCCTTTATATGGATAATAAGGGGTCTAGGATCCATTCAGGGTAGTTGATTTACTCTTTAGGATGGATTTCCATAGTGTTTAAGAATGATATGTTCAAGAAACCCTCACTTTCAAACTCCTATAATGGGGACAGGCGAAGATGCTACGCAAGCATTTTAGCTGCTTTCAAATATGAGTTCACTCTCTTCTGTAATCTTAAACTGGAAAAAGTAATACAATAATACTGTCACGCTCAACTCCGATCTACAGAGGGTATCTTAGTGGTGCACATAAAATTTTGCAAACTTTAATGCCTCCAAAACTCAGTGTCTGGCTATTTAATTATCTTCTTCTCCTCCTGATAGTCCTGTTGTCTTCGTAAATTGCGAAGTTTATCCTCTCAATTCTAAAATCATATTCGGAATTGAGATACCCTCTAATTTATCTTGGAGGAGTCTTATCATTCAGATTGCTGAAGCAGCATCTAAGAAATGGGAACTTTTAACTGTCGTCATTTCTTTTCTTGTCAGTCACTAAAAGTCTATAAAGGTCTTATGTGTCCTTTTTTAGAACACGGCTCTCACATTGGGTGCTTTTTTCTTATACATATATCCATGATACGATTGAGTTTAAGGCCATCAGACTCATAAATGATCCTACACATTTAATCTCGATCCTATTTCTCTATGCTGAAAGGTAACATCTCTTTTTCTTTTCTATTGGAACTACTTCCATTGCTACTCTGATGAGTATCAAGAGTTGGTGAGTTGTATCCCTCCCCCTCTGGCAAGGCCAGGTAACACATGCCAAGTGGCCTCAGCACACATGTACTGTGTGGAGATTTGTAAATCCATGAAACTCAAAACAAGACTGGAACTATCTTCCTCCTTCTGTCTTCCTTAACTCGTATGACCTCTTATCCTTCAAATAGCTTATCCCCCATTATCTCAGGGTGTAATCCTGCCTTATTTCTAAGTCTTCATTACTTACTATTCTTTCAGCCTGTCTTTTTGTTTATTGTCTATCATTCTCTTATTTCTACCTTGTCCTTAAGCTGTTAATTTTTCTTCTTAATATTTTCTTGGTTCCTGCAATAAATCATATTCCTACGTTTAATCGTTACTTGCTACACTACTTATTCCAGCCTAACTTTAAATTATCTTACTAAAGATATCTCATATAATTTTGTTTTCATAAATGATATGGTTAAATAGTTACATCACTCTTCCCAGCTTGACCAATTAATACTAGTATTTCTACAAGTAGGCAGTAGTATTTACCCCTTACTGACATTTTCCCCTCAAGTGATGTCTCTGGCAAGTGCAATATTCAAGACATACATGGTATTATATTAGTTATCTCATAAGCATATGAGTCTTATTCTCTGTCATCCTCATTCTTCAAACAGTACACGTCTAATCTGTATTTTCAGTGTCCATTTATGTACAGTAGTAAGAATCTTTGAAAAAGTAGTCGTCTCTTAACTCAGTATTATTTTGGATTCTTTCTGTGAGCTTTAAGTTCAGTACAGGATTGATAATATTTTTTCAGTTTTTAATTCAGATTTAGCGGTTATTATGAAAAGCATAGTTGTGAAGGTTGAAAGGATTTTGCTAGATCTGGTTACCTTAGATTTAAATAATAACTGGAAACAAAAATTTGAGAGGACTAATTTTGTAAGTTTTCTGCAGGTTTTTCAGAAACTTTGAGCAATATGCGGGACATTGTGGAGAATAGTAAATTTGCAGATGAAATATCAAGTAGAAAAACTCGATATATTGCCAGTGTGGATCTGGGAACAACAACTATTCGCTGTTTTATTTATACTCAAAATGTTGAAGTTGTTGGTAGAGCAGAGGAAAAGGTATGAATCTTCTATTTAGTTTTAGAAGCTGAGATTATGTCATTTTAGTGCTTGTTAGACAACATATTTTACATTAAAATCATGACACCTTTAGTGAAAGCAATATAAGAATATATTAATTCCTTATACTTTATATATGTTTACTGCTTTGAAAATATAAACAAAAATATATACTCTATGTACATGTATTTTGTGCAATTTTCAGGTCAGCTTATTATACCCACAACCTGGCTATGTGGAAATGGACCCATCTGACCTTTGGGAAAAATTTGTTAATGTCATCAAAGCAGCTATAGCTGGTGAGTATTTTTTTACACAAATATATTGGAGATCTGATTTATCCTCAGTTTACTTGTTCTAGGTTACAGTGTTATTCTTTCTATATATATGTGCATGTGGTGTTTTTTATTTACATGATCAGAGAAGTATATTGAAGTTGGCGATATGATATATCCTTTAGGTATCAACTTTATTCTCTCTGCATATTTATTCCTAAGGACAACAGTTCGGATACTTAGGATATTGAATGATATTTATACATTTTTTATGTAACAGACTCAGGTGTGTGCCCAAAAGATATCGACTGCCTTGGTATAACAACCCTAAGAGCCACTTTCCTAACATGGGATCGACGCAGTGGAGAGGCACTGCACAACTTCATTGTATGGAAAGATATTCGTGCTGACAATCTAGTAAAAGAGTGGAATAATTCGTGGACGCTGATGGTATCTACTCTTTTTATTTTTATGTGGTTTAATCCCACAATATCCTCATTCTGTTATATATAAGCATCAAGCATCTAAATGCACTCTTAATCAATGGTATTTTTCAAGAATTCACCTATTATTCCTTTTATTACCTGATGACAGTTTTCCTAAAGCCAGCTGCTAGTCAGTTTAGTGTTAGTCTTGCCTCATTTCCATTAAGAATGATTGAATTAATATATTCTTAAGAGCTATGACCTGTTTCCAGTGTTCACTGAAACGGAAAGTTTGAATATATTTCTGTTTTGTTTTTTCATTACTGTATGTTTTTGTTCCTCTTGTTTTCTTACATTAATATAGTTAATGGCACATGCTTTCAGTATGTTTCTAATTAACTATTGAGATTTAAGTCTTTTTGACATCATTGTTGAACTTATTGCAATGTTCAATTAATTTTTATTTCAGAATGTTATTTGAATATGTTTAAGTCAAGTTTAAAAGAAGTTTTCTGTTTCATTTCAACAGGGCTCTGGATGATGTTTGAATATGTTTAAAACAATTTTAAAAGAAATTTTCTATGTTTTATTTCAACAGGGTTTAAGATTTGGCAGCTCCATACTGTATAATATTTTGAGGCAAAAACGATATTTAGCAGCCAGTGTCCTTAAGTTTATGAATATACAGGTAATATTCTTTACATTTTCATTATGGTTCGGTTGTGATAATTAAACAGGTTATTCCATTTAATACTTAAATGCATTTTGTAATTTTATATTTTGTATCATTACTATATATTTGTATAACCTTTATATTGGGAAGATTGACTCTCAACAAATTATGAGTAGTTTGTTTAGTAAATGTGTCTATTCATATCCAAACTAAACGACCTGAATGAACATGCAAGTATTTTTACAAATCATTATTATTACACTCAGAGAGCCTTTACATAATTTTTTTCATGATATGGGGATTCACCATTATAATCTTATTGCAGTTGCACAAATATTGTGAATAAATTGTCATGTGTACAAAGTATTGTATGCTGTACTTGTTTTCATTCTCTTATAGCTGTGAAACATAATACTGATTTTTTTTTAATTCACTGCACATTTTCATTAGGCAACTAGTGATTGTAAGTCTTTCATGCGAAAGGTACTTTCCCTTGAGCACATTGTACATGTCTGTTTGTCAAATTTTGGAAGTTTAGGAATTTGTTCATTTTGTTTTTTTGATCTGTCTGCCTGCCCAAACTGTATAAGATATCAGGATACTTTTCATAGTGAGTAATCTGCCACTATTATTTTTGTTTGATCTCCTTCATCAACAGTGGTTGAATTTTTAGATAAAGTCATTTAGAATTATTTTATTACAGGTTACCCTTAGGCTGAAGTGGGTGTTTGAAAATATAAAGCGAGTAAAAGACCTTGCATCTCAAGGACAAGTCATGTTTGGCACTATTGATACTTGGCTCGTGTATAAACTCTCAGGAGGAAAGGTAAAGAGTATTGGTACTTTAACCCCTTAATAAATCTGTTATGATGATGTTTAGATACTATCAGAATTTTTTTTCTATATTTTAGTAATGTTCATTTGAACATTTGAAAAACATTTTGAGTGTACTGTATATGTTATCCAGCTTAAGTTGCTCCAAGTTTGCTTTTTATTCAAATCATTGGTATCCAAAAGATTTGGAACAGCAATTTAGGGTTGCATAGAGTTTTTGTAATGTGGTTGCATGCTTGAATGCAGAGTTAGTAGACCCGCAGTTGAGACCACCGTGGGATGATAGAAATGTGGCATTCAATCTTAATTCCCTAGCCACATTTTCCAAGGATCAGTTGTCGGACTGACCCCCACTGAGAGGCTGAAAAGCCTATATTGTAATGAAACTACAAACTTTATTGTAAATTTTATGAAAATGGCTACTTCTTATCAAGTTGTTGTTGATAGGTTTAGTATAGAGCTTTCATTCCTTGCTTTTTATCTTGTTAGTATGGCATGCTAGTAATTTAGCAATTGTCCAAGTAGACGTGAGAAAATTAAGCTGTTTCTGTTAATGATACCGTAATAATGACATTATTTGTTTTCTAACTTTATGCCTTACTCTGCAAATTTCAAGTAGGGTGCCCATAGGTGAACAAAAATAAGGAAAGTAGCATGGCTTCACTATACTGCACCTTGCACCCCCTTACTCCTTTTACAAGCTGTTTTGTGGCGAGAAAAAATTTCAAGGAGGAAGAGAGTGTCAGAAGTTTGCTTTACTATCCCTCTTAAGAGACCTTTACATTATGCAGGAAACATCAGGAGAGTATTCTTTCTCCTCACCACTGGTGGGATCCTAGTGTATCAGTTTTTACAACGTGCATGGAACATGAGGCCAGAATCTATATCCTTTTGCTGCAAGGGTTGCTTTCTATGTCACTTGGAGGACATGAGAGAATTCTTTCTCCATCATTACCCGAGTTTTTTTTTAATATATATATATATATATATATATATATATATATATATATATATATATATATATATATATATATATATATAATTTTTTATTTATTATTATTTTATTTTTGTGACACCGGGACAGGCAAAAACTGCCCTACTCAATAAAGGCTCTTGCACAAGAAAACACCAAGACGAAGGAAAAGAAAAAGGTTAAGGACAAGGCAGAGATGAGGTAATATCACACAAAGGAAGACGACAGACAGAAAAAGCAGTCAAAGTACAGAGGACCTAGAAATATGGAGGACTAGGCCCTGAGATGATGCTAGATCTGCTTTTGAAGGATGATAGATCATAAGAATTAGGAAAGACAGAAGGAGGAAGAGAGTTCCAGAGTCTGGAGGTAGATGGGAAGAAGCAGTCGCTGCACCGGTTAATCAGCGAGCTACAAATCTCCACACAGTACCTGTGAGATGAGGCTGCTTGACGAGTGTTATGCAGCCTCGGCATTGGGGGAGGGATGCAACTCACCAACTCATCAGAACAGCGATGTAAGTAGTAGCGATAGAAAAGAGAAAGGGAAGATACCTTGGGGCGAAGAGAGAGAGAATCCAGATTAGAAGTAAGAGAAGGATCATTACTGAGTCTGACTGTCTTAGATTTAACCCTATCAGGGAGATACATATAAGTAGAAGCACCCCAGATATGTGAGCAATAATCTAAGCCGGGACGAATAAGACCTTTATAAATTTTGAGTAACTGCAATGAGAAATAGTAATAATGGAAACGAAACAAAACCCCCAATTATTTGGATGAAGATTTAGAAATTTGGATTATGTGATTCCTCCAAGACAAGTTAGAGGCTATATGGATTCCAAATATATTGATAGAATGAAAAGGGTAAATTTCATTAGTTTCGAAGACAATAGGGCTATCATGAGGAGAAGAAGATAAAGAGATAGCCGGAAACTGTTTCTTTGAGGCATTGAATTTAACTAAATTTTGAGTGCCCCACTCAAATACCCTCAGCAAATCGGAGTTGAGAGTAGAAGAAAGAGTGATACAAGACTGATTACAAGTAGCAGATGAAGGCTGTGAAGAAAAGGCAGAGGAAAGTGAAGGGTAGGATCGTCAGCAAAGGCATGAAGATGAGAAGATGAGGAGGATTGTAGAAGATCATTGATGAAGAGCAGGAGTAGAGTAGGTGAAAGAACAGAGCCCTGTGGAACACCACTGGTAACAGAGAAAGGGCTAGATGTCGCACCATCAAAAAACTACAGATATAGAACAGTCAGAAAGAAAACTGGAAATCAGAGAACAGAAAGAAGGGGTAAAGCCATAGTCAGGGAGTTTGGCCAACAGAGCCTTGTGCCAGACTCTGTCAACAGCCTTAGAGATATCAAGGGCAACAAAGGATTCCCCATTGTTCCTCAGAAAAGATGCCCATACATGATTAAGATAGGACAGGATGTCACCAGTGGATCTTGCCTTGCAGAAGCCGTACTGGTGATCGGAGATAAGTGAGTTAGATTCAAGAAATGGGCATTGAGCAAAGTTTTGAAAACTTTAGCAATAGAAAAGGTTAGGGCAATAGGTGGGTAGTTTGAAGGAATAGAGCTGCCACCATTCTTAGGAACAGGTTGAACTAGAGCATGTTCCAAGATGAAGGATAGAAAAAGACAGCAAAGCGCGGGAGCCAGTTCATGTGCAAACCCCTTAAGAAACGTTGCAGGGATACCATCGGGACCATATATATATATATATATATATATATATATATATATATATATATATATATATATATATATATATATATATATATATATATATATATATATATATATATATATATATATATATATATATATATATATATATATATATATATATATATATATATATATATATATATTATTATATATATATTATTTATATATATATATATATATATATATATATATATATATATATATATATATATATATATATATATATATATATATATATATATATATATATATATATATATATATATATACTGTATATATATATACTGTATATATATATATATATATATATATATATATATATATATATATATATATATATATATATATATATATATATATATATATATATATATATATATATATATATATATATATATATATATACTGTATATATATATATACTGTATATATATATATATATATATATATATATATATATATATATATATATATATATATATATATATATATATATATATATATATATATATATATATATATATATATATATCGAGAACCTAGAGATAATATTAATAGTTATGTTATTATTTTTCATTACAAAATGTCTTATCTCCTGACAGTCAATAGCATTACTACAATTACAATAAGAAACAAGATTCCACAATTACCGAAATCATAATCATCTCTTGCTGTTATATACATACATGTCCTAAAATATGAAGAAAACTAAGTCCTTTGCCTAAGCTAAAATTCAAAACTTGGTCTTAGGGTTTTCTCATCTTCGTATAGTCTAGGTGTCAGTTATTTATATTATGTAAATATCAGTTGTATATAACTTTTATAATGCCTCTCACACTGCTGGATGTCAAGGACTCTCCTTGACATGGCCTAGCACATCCTGTCCCATCATCTTGTCCTTCCTCAATTTAGAACACCTGGTACAGCTGACCTATAAATCATCTAAACTTTCTGGGTTGCCAAGTCTGAGAATCCATTACTTTTTTATAGTCTATGTTAAACTGTCCCAGTTTTCATACATTTAAAGATCTTTTCCGTCTCTACTTAGAATACTGCTCGCACATATGGGGTGCTTCATCTTATACTTATCTTCTTTATAGAGTTGAATCTAAGGGAATCAGACTCATCAGTGACCCTTCTCTTACTTTTAATCTGGATTCTCATTCTCATTGCCATAAAGCATTATCCCTTTCGCTTTTCTACAGCTTGTACTTCCATTGCTGCTCTGGTGAGTTGGTGTGTTGCATCCCTCCCCCAATGGCGAGGCTGCATGACACTTGTCTAACGGCTTCACTTCAGTGGTACTGTGTGGAGCTTTATAGCTCGCAGATTGGTTGGTACAGTGACTGCTGCTACCTACTTCCAGAGTTTGAAACTCTCTTAGACCCTAATCTTGCCATATATCTATGTCCTCAATACTGTACTTTCAGCCTGTCCTTTTCCTGTTGTGTATCATTCCCTTATTTCTGCTTTGTCCTTAACCATTTACTTTTACTTCATCTTAATGTTTTCTTAGTACCCGGGCCCAATGAGGGCATTTTCGTGCCTAACACGGTGTCTCATTTATATCATAACTAATCATTCCTCAGCCTGCTGAATTGCCTGATTCAACATTTTTCTTCGTAAGTTTTTCTTAGGTTCCTTACAGATTTGGAGGACTGACCTGAATTGACAATTTTCTCATAGCTTCTGTCAATTTGGATGGCTAAATGACTTAAGGAATGAATGTCCAAATGGTCTTTGAAATATTACGTACTATAGACTTCATAGTTATATGTGCTTGTAAATTCCATTTTTAGGTTGAAGCATGACAATATATTGTCTGATATTTACCGATATAATATGGAAAAAAAAATAAGTAACCATATTGGTGTTCTTGAAAGATGTTAAGCATCCCTCTTATGTGTTATCTATATATCTTTTGGCTGCACCTTGTCCAAACCGGACATAAAAAGGTAGTTATTTTGTTGGGTCCCAGCACATGTGGGTATCCAGAGAAATGAGAGAGGTTATGTTTTGGCCAAGAGAGCCAGTCACGATTATCAACCCTCAGATATTCAGATCCTTCATACATATGTTTATAATTACGCTATGACTTTTATTCTTAATTAGTGGCAAACCCATTGGAGAGGTTTGCCTCAAATTTTAAACTTAAACCTGTCAGAGACTGTTTCTTGCTGGTGTGTGCCTAGAACATACAGGCCGCACACCACACAGATTTCTACTGTCAAGTGGTGCAGTGGCTCCATTCTGTGACACTAGTCGGTTCTTTTTAACCGTTGCCCATATTATTTTAGGTTGTCCTCGTTTACAGAGGGAGAGAGTGCAGTTCTCTTTCAAATAACAAGTCTGAAAGATAATTTGGGAAATGCATGTGATCTTCAGGCATTTTTTATATTTGGGAAATGCATGTGATCTTCAGGCATTTTTTATAACACAGTTAGAAACTCGTATGCCGATGTTAGACATTACGTATAAATTGTTTTGTAAATTTTTTAGTATTTATTTTTAACATTACTTTAAATTGTGGCTAGCCACAATATTTTTTTTATTTTGTTTTCTTAAAACAGGTTGTATATATTGAATATTATTATTTTTTTTTAAATAAATTTGGCATCGAATGGCCTTTGTTGCCCTGCCCTTTGGCTTATGCCAGATATTTATACCTACCTACCCCCACCTTTACCACTGCTTCTAAATCCCCTGGTTCTCTCCTGCTCTTATCCTTACAGTGACTCTATAGAAGTGAAGGAGATAGAACTGTTGGATTTCAATGAATAAGTATACGAAGCCTTATATAAGCACTCCTTATAGACTCACTCTCCTTTTATCATTCAGTATTGCATGGCAAATTGACTTTATTATAATTACCATTACACTCGTTTTGTTGTAATAATGGCTAAGCGACTACATGCTGTATACTTTCCAATGCTGTTGTAGTCGCTGATTCTCAATCACTCTCCCTGGTATTTCATGAAACATTACTAATGATGTACTGTACTATAGTAATGGTAATATTGAGATAATACAATACAGTGTAGCATTAGTAATAATAGGGCTGGTTTAGATGAATACTCAATTTATTTTAAATTATATTATATTTTACAATATCAGAGCTCACATGAATGCATGAATTAATTTATTACCTTGACTCAGATTATGTTCATATATAATGCTATAACATTTTGAAGGGCTTCACAATGATTTATGTGCGAATTTGCATCTTAACTCGATGGCAAAGGAGCTACTTTAAGAATTTTCGATTCTTTGGGAGTTTTCCGAACATAGCTCCTTGTTGCAGTTTTTGATGTGTCCTCCTAATTTTCAGTCAATGTGGAGAGCAGACAATCAGTATTTGCTAATTAGATCCATATGTAAATTGGGGCAGATGCTTGTCTGAGAATTTTGAAAGGAATAAAAAGATGTTTTGGAAGGAAGTGAAAAGAGTGAGGAAAGGTGAATGTGGTAGGGAGGAGAGAGTGAAAGGAGCAGATGGGAAATTGCTAGTGGATGAAATAAAGGTGAGAGAGAGATGGGCTGAATATTTTAAGAACCTGCAGAATGAGGAAGATGATAGAGAGGCAGAGATTGTGGCTGTGGAAAACGAATGGAAAATGCCAATGTTAGGCGATGAGAATGATAGAGAAATAACAAAAGAGGAGGTATATTTAGCATTGAGAGCAACGAAAGCAGGTAAAGCACCAGGGATAGATGGGTGTCATGCTGAATGCTTGTCAAAAGGTGGGGAGGCATTAGTAGAATGGATGGTTAGGTTGTTGAATGTGTTTCAGGAAAGGGAGGGTCCCAGTTGATTGGAGGAGTGCATGTGTATTTCTTCTTTACAAAGGGAGGGGAGATAAGTATGAGTGTAGTAGTTTTAGGGGAACTATAGTTTGTAGAGTGTAGTTGGTAAGGTATATGGAAGAGTGTTATTCGAGAGAATTAGGAAACGTACTGAGAGATTGGTTGGGGAAGAACAGTGTGGGTTCAGGAAAGGAAGAGGATGTGTGGATCAGGTGTTTGCGGTAAGACAGGTGTGTGAGAAGTTCTTGGAGAAAGTTTGGGACACTTTTTGGGCCTTTATGGATTTAGAGAAAGCATATGACAGGGTAAATAGAGAGGGGTTGTGGAGGGTGTTGTGACTGTTTGGAATAAGTGGAAGTTTGTTGAATGCGGTGAAGAGTGTTTACATGAATATTAGAGCATGCGTGAGAGTTGGGAATGATATGAGTGATTGGTTTGAGATGAATGTTGGGTTACATCAAGGTTGTGTAATGTCGCCATTGTTGTTTAATGTGTATATGGATGGAGTGGTAAGGGAAGTAAATGAAAGAGTATTAGATAGAGGCTTGGAACTAGAGTGAGAGGAGAGAAGGTTGTGAAAATTGAGTCAGTTGCTATTTGTGGATGATACTGTACTGGTGGCTTATACTGAAATTTAATTGAATTATTTGGTGACTGAGTTTATTGGTGTGTGTGAAAGAAGGAAGTTGCATGTGAATATTGGTAAAAGTAAAGTCATGAGATGCATGAGGAGTGTTAATGTTGGCAGATTGAATGTAGGAGTGAATGGGGAGTTGCTTGAAGAAGTTGAGAGTTTTAAGTATCTGGGGTCACATGTCTCAAGGAGTGGACAAGTGGATGCAGAGATAAATCACAGAGTTAGGGAAGCTAGTAAATGTCTAGATGGGTTGAAAAGTGTAGTGAGAAATAGATATTTGGGATTGAATGCAAAGAGAAGGATATATGAAGGTGTGTTTGTGCCGACAGCATTGTATGGATTAGAGACTTGGAATGCAAGAGAGGATGAAAAAAAACTAGTTGAATGTAATGGAGATGAGGTGTTTGAGAGGTATGATTGGTGTATCTAGAATAGACAGAGTAAGAAATGATGTCAGGCAGAGAACGGGTGTTGGAATGAACCTGTCGTATAGGTTAGATCAGAAAGTGTTGAGATGGTTTGGACACATGGAAAGGATGAGTGATGAACGATTAGTGAAGAGAGTGTGGAGTGCAGAAGTGATTGGAGTTAGGTTAAGAGGGAGACCTAGAATGAGATGGATGGATGGCGTGAAAAGAGCACTGAATGCACGTGGAATGTCAGTGGAACAGGGAAGAGTGCATGCAAGAGATAGGAATGAGTGGAGGAAGATTGTGAATATACGACGCGGCCCAAAGGGATTACTCGCACCTGCTAACTCAGTGAACTGTGGTGGACGGTTGTGAGGGTAGTTGCCATTTGATGATGTAGTGGGAGTACACCAGCTGCGGCTGTCGGGAGTGGTTGAGGTGTATGTGGATTGTGGTGAATGCGCATTTCTTGGCTCAGCCACCCCCCTTACAAGGGGGAATGAGGCTTGTGTCTATGTATGTGTATATGTAAGATAGGTAAATATTTTATAACAGAGCATTTAAGACTCCACAATATTTTTATGATGTTATACTCACTGTTGTGTTTAGCAAGTTTTTCAGTAATTAGACATGACTCAGTCACTTTGGTCTACTTTCAAATACCAGAGCCAGTACACTATATATGATAATTGGTTTTGAAATTTATTGGCACATTCTTCTATACCCCATGTAATCTCTTGGTTCACTGACCACAATCATCGTCTTGGTTTAACTTCCAGTTAGCAGTTTAAGAAATTGAAGTTATAGTATTATAAGAACATTCATTTATCAGTATATTTTTAACTGCACTACTAATCAGTTGACAAGTATTATAAACTACAACTATAGCACTGTAAAGGTACTTAATCACTTCTTTAGCCTATTGAATAAATTTTAGTGTGCTTACACTCTTAGTTTTTAATATCTTAACTATATCTTAACTGAAAAAGATCGTTGATGAAGAGAAGGAAAAGAGTAGGTGAAAGAAAAGAGTTCTGCGGAATACCACTAGTAACAGGGAATGAGCTGATGTTGCACCATCAACAGCCACAGATATTAAACGGTCAGGAAGAAAACTGGAAATCAGAGAACTGAGAGAAGGGGTAAAGCCTTAAGCAGGGAATTTGGCCAACAGAGCCTAGTATCAGACTGTCAAAAGCCTTAGAGGTATTAAGGGCGACAACAAAGGAATCTCTATAGTTCCTTAGAGAAGATGACCATACATGAGTAAGATAGGACAGGAGGTCACCAGTGGATCTTGCCTTGCGAAAACTGTACTGCTGATCAGAGATAAGCGAGTTAGATTTAAGAAGTGAGAATAGAGCAAAGTTTCGAAAATTTACCAACAGAAAAGGTCACCCTCCTCAATCTCAGGTTCCTCTAGGGCATGCTTCCAAAATGAATGATAGATACTGATGGAGAGAATATGGCGAGAAAAACAGCAAAGCACGGGAGCTAGTTCATTTGCATACTTCTAAAGAAACCTTGCAGGGATACCATCAGGACCAGATGCATTGTTCATCTTTATCGGACAAAAAACTTTATTGACTCTGCATGAAGGAAGAATAAAAGAGGGCAAAGGGTTAGAGAGGGGTAAAGTACGATGAACATGTGCACTGGAATCGCTTACAGAAGAGTTGGCAAAAAAATGAGAGCCAAAGAGATTGGCTTTGTCAGTGGGAGAGCAAGCTATAGAGCCATCAGAACGAAGAAGAGGGGGAAAGCTCTAGTTACAAAAGTTTTTGAAGAGGTATTTGTTAAAGACCCAAAAACATTTATCTGTGGCAGAGGAGTTGAGGTCATCAACTTTCCTTCTTAAAAAGGAAGCTGGCAGAGGAGTTAAGGTCATCAACTTTCCTTCTCAAAAAGGAAGCTTTGGACTTCGAATATGAGGAGTGCACTGATTCCTAACTGTAATGAAAGCAGAGCAAGTTAAATTAGAAGGAGAGGCATGGTACGACCGGTGTGCCTGATCCCTAGCCTCAATAGCCTTGGATCAGGCACGGTCAAACTAAGAATTAGGGAGAGAAGAAGTTTTCATAGAGGAGGGGATGAGCACCTCTATTCCCAAGGTTTGATCTCTGCAACTTTTAGGGCTACCTGATCAGGGTTGCGGGACTGAAAGCAGTAGTTATCCCACGAGAAGTCAAAGAGGAGGTTACGCAAATCTTCACATAGGGTACGCTCAAAGTACCAAAAGCGGCGCTGAGTAGGAGGACTTAATGTAGAGGGAGCGAAAAGGGAAGAAATTGAGATCACAGAGTGGTCAGATTTACCAAGAGGGGAGAGCACAGAAATGAGTAGTTTGAAGGATTAGAAGTAAGAAATAGATCAAGAGTGTTTGTTGCATGTTTGTGTCGATTGGGAACACGAGTAGGATGTTTGATAATTTGCTCCAGATCGTGAGTAACAAAGAAGGCAAGGGCCTCACTTCTTCCCACATCAGTGTGAGAAGTAATTAAGCCACTCACTGTGGTTTACATTGAAGTCCCCAGTATATAGAACTTCAGCATGTGAGTGAGAAGATAGCAAATACAGATATTCAAAGAAAGACATAATGTCAGTGGAGTTTGGAGAACAGTAACAGGAGCAAAGGAATATAGTGATAGTGGAGAGAGGGACTTTCAGCCAGTGAACATCACAATCAGGAAATTCAAGGTTCATAAACCTTGCAGTATGCGTGTTAGTGTTGCAGTAGGAACAGACCCCACCTTTGGAGCGGAAACGAAAATACAGGTTATAGTGAGTGATTTGAAATGGGTCAGTGGAAGCATGGCTAGACAGCTGGGTTTCAGATAGAAGGAGGAGGTTAATTTAAAGTAGTTGATTGGCCAATAGCACCAGCCACCCAATGTGATACTACAGCTGAAGGGCTTTTGGACTTGAATCGGACTATCAAGGACAGCTGATGTTAAGTCTTCCTTCTGTTGCGGTTCTTTTTCTATGCCTACATCAACACTGAATATGCATGCTATTCGTTACATATCTCTTATTACCTCTTCACACATGACAAGTCACTACACTCTCCATCTCTGTTTCTCTTTACTTCATGTTTTCTTCATGCCCAGACCCAGTGAAAGCAGTTATATATTTTTTTTTTCTTTTTGGCCTGTCGTGGTGTCACACTGATAAAAAAAAAAGGGAGGGATGTAGCCAAGTACGGTTCCACAGAGGAAAGATTGGAGTTCAGACCAGAATGTTAGAAAAGTTAAGAGTGAATAAAGCAGCTCTATCAGGAGGTGCAAGATTAAGGACAGAACCATTACTACCACCATGTCTGCCCTCACGCCATTAGTGAAGTCTAACACATGCTTTTATTTCCTCATATGTAATGAATTAGATTAAAGCATTATAGGAAATTGTCTGTCTCTGTCTATACATCGTAACCCCATTCTCCCTTGCAAGGTGTTAGCTGAACCAAAGAATGCGCATTCACCATGAGCCAAAACGCACCTTAATTACTCCTCTTAGCCAAAGTGCACCATAAATTGTAGTGAACAATATGCATTTTTTAGTAAAATCGTATTGACTTATCTTCATTACACTATGAAAGCAATTTCCTCAGTATTTACTATAATAATACTGTAGTATTTTAGAGCTTTCTCTAAGTGTAAATGAATTTCTAGGGAATATAATTTATTCAAGATAATATTCGTCACCTATGTTAATTTTTTTTTTTTATTGCAATTCAGTTTATGAATAAAGATAACCTCTCCTGAGTATCATATATATTTGTCTTCCCTTAGGTTCATGCTACAGACTATTCCAATGCCAGTGGCACTGCTCTTTATGATCCATTTATTCAAGACTGGAGTGATATTATGAGGGGCTTGTTGAGTCTGCCCAAGAGCATTTACCCACAGCTTCGTGATTCTGTTGGGGAGTGGTGTACTTGTTCCCCAGACTTATTTGGAGCTCCTATTCCCATTACAGCTGTGGTAAGGATGATGTTAAGTGAATTTAAATGGAAATAAAGTTATTATAAATGGAATGTATTTCTAGCTGTTATGTTGTTGACATTCTGACCGAGGGCAGAGCATACTATAGACAGTCTGTATTGCCCTTTATGTTGATATGATATTGGTAGTCGGTGTGATCTTCCACGGTATGTTGTATATCGAAAATAAAACTTCTGTGGATATTTATTAGCAATAAAACTAAGACTAAACTGTTGTGATATATATTTTAGGTTTCCGACCAAGGAGCAGCATTGTTTGGAGCTTGTGGATTTAGGAGAGGAGATGTCAAAATAACATTAGGAACAGGTTCTTTTCTAAATGTTAACACAGGAGATAAAGCACATGCATCTATTAGTGGTATGTATTTTATGTTATATACTGTACTATGCTTCTTTTTAGTGGCTTTAGCTTGAATATACTTTCATATATGTTGAATACGTCATTTTTAATAGCTTTGCAATATTATTGGAAAGGTTTTTATTTTGTGATACGTACTGTATATGCAATCTCCAAGCAAACTCAGTTGAAAGCAATACATTCTTAAGTAAAATAAGTTTTAGGGAATACATCATAGATTTTATTCAGCTTAGGGATTTTTATATTCTCTTAAAGTATCCAAGAGACATAGAAGTTTTAATAATCAGCATTTCAAGTAGTGTATTTTTCTTACCATTGCACAACTTCTTTGGGCATGTGTGCAATTCTCTTGATGGATTTTTCAAAGCAAAAATCAAGTGTAATACTGGTAATTTACGTCTCTTCATTTTGTAACATCTTTTTCAATACTGTATCTGTTGGTATCCTCACAAATACGATCTGAAAGGTCATTATCTAAATATAGAATGTAAACATCCAAGGGGATCATTGAATCTTGTACTTCAAGTTTTGCATCTGGTGAATCACTTTATTGAGAATGCATTGATGATAATTATCTGGGTTGCATTTCATTTGACACCACTCTAGCATCGAAAATAGATTTCATTTTCATTTGAGGAATTAGATTTAGAACTGCAAATGGAGAAGAATCACTTGGTTAGATATAGCCAGCTATTGTATTTAAACCGTTTATATATTCTGATCCACTTTCTGGAAAATCACTCAAATATGCACTTTCTTGTGCCATTTACATTAAGTGTAAAACTAACATTAAAGTCACCAAGTAATGCAAAGTTGGATGAACAATAAGCCGTTATTCGCCTCCAGAGACTTCAGAGTAGCACTAAATATTAACATCTGTTCAGAGAGCAAAAGAAAACTTGCACTGATGAAGGTACTCTCTGCTGAATATTTATCTCACAAAACTTTTGCCAGGTTGTGAGAACATGGCTATATTTGAAGTGTAAATGACAAGACTTCTTGGCATTAGCCCTATTGAATAGAAATAATTTGGTGTGAATAATCGGGTCAGCCTCTAGGAGTTATGTTGTTTGGTTATACCCCCCTATATATCATAATACTATATTGCATCACATATTCTCTGTTGACCAAGGAAGACCTATGCAGTTCTTTGTGTGTAACTTCTTATTATCTTTTTACATAACAATCATTGTAACAAGAGTGAAACCTTGTAATTTTATTTTTGTGATGTGATTGAAAAATAACTTTTAAAAAGCTCAAGTTTGGTAATTTTCTCCTATCATAGTGTTCAGTATATCCTTGAATTTTTTTTAATTTTTAGTGCTGTACTGTCCAGTTCTTTGTAATAGACTATTTATCACATGATATACTCTACCCTTAGGAATATACCCTGTACATGGATGGAAAGATTGGGAAGGACTTATTCATATGGCAGAAGCGTCATCAAATGACAATGGGAGTGTTATTGAGTGGGGGAGAAAAATTGGTAAGTTTTCTGTGTAAAGTATGGTAATTTTGGTACTTGAGTATTTTGTTTTTTCTGTATCCATGCATCTTGTCAAGAGTCTATCTCCATGGGTGGCTTACCCACTCCCATAATCGAGTAAAAAAAAAAAATTACATTTGTGAATTATTTTGCTGACTCTACGGTTAATGGGGGGTATAGGCTCCAACTCCAGGTAAATTCAAGAAACTTTTATGGTCCAACCCTTTACTGTTGCTATGCTGGTGTTTGTCAGTCTCACACTTGCCTGTGCCCAGCATTTGCTCACTTTAAACCCTTTTTATAGCAAGGATTCCTAAACTTGGATTACTATAGGTAATGAGATGCTTATTTGCAGTGATCATTCCAATTAAAAGTGCTGTGGAAACGGTGGTTATGCCCTTACTATTTACATGTCGCCATGCCTGTTAGTGTGTACATTGTTCTTTTCAACATTGAAACTGTGGTTTTGTGTGTTTCCTTGGGTTTATTTCAAGCAGAGATGTGATAGGAAAATTTAAAGTGCTTACTCACTACCCTAATTACAATTTAAAAAAACACAGAAATGAAAAGGGAAACAAAACCTAAGCAATAACTTCACAAAGAATACTTCCCATGGGCATTACAATTAAAACATAGGAGCCATGCAAGATATGCCCCAAAGACTTGGTAAATTTATGAGACCCAAAGAATTATATCTTGAAGCTATGGTTATGTAAACCCATAAGGGTGTTATGAGTTCTAATCCAGCTTTTACAAAAAAGAATATATATACTGTATATATATATACAGGGAGTCCTCGGGTTACGTGTTCCCCGAGTTACGATTTTCTGCCGTTATGAAAAGAGTCTCTTAAATTATTAATATTAATAATTAATTTTTTCAATCTTCTTGGCTTGTGTGGTAAATACAAACTTTGTGTGCTGAACAGTTTGTAAGCGTGGTGGACGACTACATAACTAGCAGCACTGTTGCATTAGTGTATATAAAGTAAATGGCTTTATATATTTACTTGTTTTTGGTATTTGGTTATTTGAAGGAATGAGATTGAATTTATTTACAAAATTACCAAGCGCATAGCCGTGTATGAATGATCCAGCAACCTTTATATACACGTATATCTCATATTGTATACTGCCAACATTTTTCAAGTATTGTGTCAGAGTATACGAGATCATTATTTACATGTATCAGTGTAATATACTTCTGTAGATGTGGTAAAAATATTTATTATTTATTTCTAAATAGTAATTTAATTTTTTTTTAAATATAATATACATACATAAATACGTATACCTGGCCTCATTCTTTGTAAGGGGGATAGCCGAACTAAGAAATACACATTCACCATGATCCACACATACCTTAACCACTCCTCTTATTTCCTCTGAGGGAGGGTGGTAGAATACTTCCTCTGTGTTCCCCTGCGTGTCGTAAAAGTCGACTAAATGGGGCAGAGCGGGGGAACTTGGAATCCCCTCCTCTGTATTTTTCATCTTTCAAGTGGCCAATAATTATTATATGGATTTCAGATATGATTTTACGTGAGTATGAAACATTACAACCATATTTTAAAATGTCTATTATAGAGTAGTAGAATTATGATCTTTTATTGTTTTGGCAGACTCTTGTAAACAATAATATAGTTTTCGTCACAATTCTCATATGTATCTAGTTAATAGTTTTATTTATTTGTTTGTTTATGTATTTGGTCATTCGAAGAAATTGAATTCAATTTATTTACAAAATTACCAAATACTTAGACGTAAATTCGATCTTTATGCGAAAATGTTTGTTGAGGTTGGCGAAAGAATATGTCGTCACTCGGCATTGTTGCATATGTATATATCAAGTTCGTGGTTTTATTTATTTATTTGGTTATTTGAAGGAATTAGGTTTAATTTATTTACAAAATTATCAAATACAGGGGGTCCCCACCCTACGTCAGGGTTCCATTCCTGACAGGTGACTTAAAGTGAATTTTGACTTAAGTTGGAACACCTATAATTCGAACCTAGGTCTGAGGAGATTGGGGCAGATGAGTCTGGAGAGGCAAACGAACATACAGTACAGAATCTATTGAAAAGTATTCTAAGTTCTCATTGTAAGATATAGTAAAACTATACTACATGTATGCAATATTGTAAACCTTTACTTGTGTAGCCTAAATATAAGAATATTAAAGTACACTACGGTAATACAAAACGGTACAGTACAATATTGCTTACCTTTACTTGTGTGGTTGGTTTGCATAGGGAGGGAGAGACAGGCATATAAGGGGGAAGCTGCAGAGGCAGGTGCTGAGGAGACTGGAGATGCAAAAGAACATTCAGTACATAAGCTATAGAAAAATAATCTAAGTTCTCATTGTAAGATATAGTAAAGCTACACTACATGTATATAGTATTGTAAACCTTTACTTGTGTAACCTAAACAAAAATACTTGAAGTACACTACAGTAGTACAAAACTGTACAGTACAATATTGCTTACTTTTATTTGTGTGGTGGGCTTGCAAAGGGAGGCAGAGACAGGCTTATAAGGAGGAATCTGGAGAGGCGGGTGCTGAGGAGACTAGGGCAGGTGAGTCTGGAGAGGCAAAAGAGCATTCAGTACATAATCTATAGAAAAATAATCTAAGTTCTCATTGTAAGATATAGTGAAACTACACTTCATGTATGCAGTATTGTAATCCTTACTTGTGTAAGCTAAACATAATATTAAAGTACACTACAGTACAGTATGTATACAAAACTGTACAGTACAATGTTGCTTGCCTTGTGTGGTTGACTTGCATAGGGAGGGAGAGAGAGGCTTATAAGGAGGAATCTGGAGAGGCAGATGCTTAGAAGAATGGGACAGGTGAGTCTGGAGAGGCAAAAGAACATTCAGTGCATAATCTATAGAAAAATAATCTAAATTATCATTGTACAATATAGTAAAACTACACGACATGTATATAGCATTGTAAACCTTTACTTGTGTAGCCTAAACATTAAAATATTAAAGTACACTATAGTAATACAAAACTGTACAGTACAATTTTGCTTACTTTTTGTCGTGTGGTCGGCTTGCAAAGGAAGGGAGAGACAGACTTATAAAGAGGAAGCTGGAAAGGCAGATGCTGAAGAAACTGGGGCAGGTGAATCTGGAGAGACAAAAGAACATACACCAGATGTTGGAGATACTGGGGCAGGTTGAGTCTATAGAGGTAGAGGGTACAGGATTGTTGATGGGGGATCTACCTTCACAAAAAATTTGTCGAGGCGAGTCTGTAAGACTAACTTCTTCTCCTCCCATATTTCATTGTAACACCACATGTCATCATTAATTGCTCTGTCGACCTTAGTGCACCTGTCAGTGTTCGGGTCCTGAGCATCGAGGGTTGCCAACCTTTTCTCCATGTGGGCAGACGTCTTTTCCAATTTCCTGGTTGTGAATCTCTTGGGCTTTGGGTTTAGTATTCTTCCTCCTCTTCAACCATCTGCTTCTGTAGTTGAATGAGGTCCTTGGCAGATAACTCCTTGCCGTGAGAGTCCAGCAGCTCTTTTACATCATCGGCTTCCACCTCCAACTTGAGCTCCTTACTAAGGGTAAGTATGTTCATGGTCACAGCCTCAGTTGTCTCCTCAAAGTCTAGGTAGTCATTCACAAAATAGGGACACACTTTCTTCATACCCCATTCTGCTTCACTTCCTCCCAAGCATCAGCAATATTCTTCACAGCCTGAGGAATATTGTACGACTTCCAGGAGTCCTTGATCGTCAAGTTCTTGTCCTTTTTAGTTGCCCTGAGAGCCATAGTGATTGTCCTTCAGAGGTAGTAGGCCTTGAAAGAGGCAATGGCCCCCTGATCTATTGGCTGTAACAATGCAGTGGTATTAGGTAGAGGGTAAACCACCTTTACATTAGGATGAAAGTCATCCAACTTGGGAGGGTGACCAAGGGCATTTTCCAGCAATAGCAACACCTTAAAGGGCAGACCCTTGGAAGCACAATACCTTTCCGCTTCTGGCACAGTATGGTTGATGAACCAGTCTGCAAATATCTGAAGGGTTACCCAGGCCTTCTTGTTCGACCTTCAGATGACTGGCAGTTGAGTCTTCCAAACGCCCTTGAGTCCCCTTGGGTTTTCTGCCAAGTAAACTAACAAGGGCTTCAGCTTACAGTCTCCAGCAGCATTAGCCCTCAAAAGCAAAGTCAGTCTCTCCTTGCTGACTTTATGGCCTGGTGCTGTCTTCTCATTGGCGATGAACACAGTAACTCCCCTCCCTAATTATTTCTCCTAACAAAATGGGAAACCCACTTGCTGAACCATGCACCTTTAGATTATGCAAATTAGCACGAGCCTTAAAACGATTAAACCAACCCCTACTGGCCACAAACTCTTCACTGTCACTCCCTTCACCCTTTTCTCTTTTCATGGCTTCGAACAATATATTAGCCTTTTCCTGTATTACCTTGAGGCTTATTTGGATAGGCCGTCAATTCTGGTCATCAATCCAAAGCACTAACAGTCTCTCCATCTCGATCATAACGCGCTTACAATGCCTAGTAATCACCGTGGACATCATAGGAGTACAACCTTTCACATGTTCACAGATTCAATCTTTGTCTTTGATGATCATGGCCACAGTCGTACAGGCTAATCCTAGTGTGCGGCCAATGTTCGTAGTACTTTTCCCCTTTTCCAAGGGTTTGACTATTTCAACTTTAATTTCCATGGTGATGGCTTTTTTCTTTGTAGCACTGCCATCAGAACTATCACCACTATGCTTGGGAGACAGTTATGTCAGTAACGAGCGAAGCAAACAAGAGAACATATGAACACAAGGCATAATATGGCTAGCGACCACAAAAAGTGAGCGGTGGATCTTCTTCCTCTTCTAATGCTGCGTGATGCCGTATTCTTACATGACGCTCAATTTGATTTAGTTTTTTTAAATTCAATATAACCCTTCAATATAGCTAAATACATCAACAGATAAATATATAAAGCCATCAACTTTATTTATGGCTATGTGATTAGAATTTAATTTTTTAATTCAATATAACCTTCAGTATAGCTAAATACATAAACAGATATATATATAAAGCCATCAACTTTATATATACAAATACAGCTGTGCTGCTAGCTGTGTATTCATCCTCCACGCTCACAAACTGCTCAGCACATGCAGTTTGAATATACTGCACCCGCCAGGTTGGTTGAAATGTTAATTTATTATTGATTTATTGGCCTCCAATGTAAAACTGAAGAGAGATTATATGAAACGGTGTTCTAAGGGGACCCCCTTTACATAGCCGTAAATACGATATCTATGCAAAAATGTTCATGGAAGTTGGCTACGTCTTCACACGGCATTAGACTGGGAAGAAGAAGAAGAACCGTCGCTGAGTTCACTCTTATACGCCATATTGTTTATCATGCTGCGATTACATACTGTCAACATGATTAAAATGGAGTTATTAGTGCTTTGGCTGGATGATCAGCACCGACGGCACATTCCAGTGAGTCTCCTGTTGATTCAGGAGAAAGCAAGAAAAATTGTTTAATGCTGTGAAAATGGGAAAGGGGGGAAGAAGAAGCGTCTCCCACTTCTCGCTAGTATGCCCTTTGTTTTTGTGCTCATTTGCTATGTTAAGCCTTTCAACCCTAAGTTGGATATGGGGCTGATAATGCAATCCAACCACTGTAGTAAAGGTAAATAATACTCTATTGTGTACTTTTGCTATTTTTATGTCTTAGACTAAGAACTTAGATTATGTTTTGTATTTTGGATTATTTTTTTTAGCATAGTTGGGAGACCTAGGTTCCTATTTAGGTGTTTTCTGACTTATTATGAAGACCGGTTTATGACAGCTGTCGGGAAAGGATCCCCCTGTATAGGTAAATTCTTACCTTTTCATGGCAGGGACCATTACTTTTATAATTGTACAGAAATGTTTTAGGCAGTGTCCCTTCTCAGTCACCAGGAGAAAGAGCAATGAATTAAGTGTTGGACTACTTTGGATAACAGTCATCTCTCCTTGAAGCTTATGGCATATAAGTGATTGAGATTCCCTTATCCTAAAGATCATCATCCCCTTTGCTGTGCTTGGGTGGGAGGAGAGCTTGGAGACGAGTATGATGTGATTCTGGAAGATCCCAAAACCTTACAGGCTAAGGGATACTTTTGCAACCCTCCTCATGCCTTAATATAGACAAAGCTATGTATTCAGATAGCTTAGCATCAGCAGTCAATATACAGCACTTATAACTCGGTGACCAGATAGTGGATATGGTATCATGTTAGGAGAATTAGCTTCAACTCTCACCTATAAATTTGGAACAGCCCCTAATCTTTGTTGGGATGGGGATAAACACAGCTATTTATTCCATATGCATGAATATCCAAAGTTCTCTTACCAAGCCATGTAGGACCAGACCTATTTTGAATGTTCTTAGCAACAAATGACCTTTGTGTGACCACTGAGGACAAGGACTAGACAGCCTTAAATAATGAAACCTCCTACAGATTCTAAATTTGGTAACGTTTCTCATTACAAAACCACAGTGACGTACGTGGCACATATTGGTTGCCAAATGCTTTGCATCATTCATGGGCTTCAGACTCGAAACCAATAATATCTGCTTCCAGGTTCTACCATTTGGTCCCGACATTGCTCCAAAGACTTTTTTAGATATCTTTAAAGTTATATTCAGGGATTATTGGAAAACAGACAATCATATGGCCTCTTACTTAGATGACTGGTTAGTTTTATGCATGTTAGAAGCATCATGTAGAAATGTTATAAAAAGTGTATTAAGATATATAAAGCAAGAGTCATTCTTTATAAATTATTTGAAGTCACAACTATTATACCCCAGGTATTTTGAACATCTGGATATGCAATAGAATCTGTCCAACAATACATTTAAGTTTCCCATGTTCAAAAGAAATTAAAGGCAGTAAAACATCTGCAAAGGAAGCCATGGGTCTCCAGGAGCGACTTTGAAAGAGTAATGAAGAAACTCCCGTTTGCATCCATAAGTGACCCAATTTTGAAAACCAACCTATAGGAAATGAGAGGACTTCTAATTCATTCGGCACAGAATGGACTCTTATGACACAAAAGTGGTTGCACCAAACAATGTACACCGTTTCTTGGAAAACTAAGCATCTGCAAGCACTCTTTGCAGTAAAGTTCCCCTTCGTTCTGCACTGCCATCTCTGAGAATTTTCAGAAGTTTATCATATAAAATTTAGGGATTCCACACTTAAGAAGTCAGAAGGGAGCTAAAAGCTGGTTCACACTGAACCACTGACACATAAGCATAAAAGAATCAAGAGCAGTCAACATCATCTTTAAGAACGTAAGAGTTATGAGGAAATCTGTCTTATCGTTACAATGCAACATTACTGTAATCTACTACATAATAAGACAGATCATAAGCCCTGGACGTGTGGGTACTCGAACTACACATTCAGATTGGGGAGAAGAGCATCACGTGTTTTTGCATATTCTATCAAAAGTTTAAAAAGTATCAGTGCTCAAATGTCATCCCAGCAATCAAAGAACTTATTCTAAACATTCAGTTGGACGTATTCGCCACATCATAAAACAAGAAAGTTAGCCTGTATGTCTTGTTGATCAAAAGCCCTGATGTGGTAATACTTAGTCCTCTGTAGATTTTCTCTGATGAGCCAAAAAACCTTCAAAGGTTTTGGAGACTCTTGTATCATTTGGAAGTTGGGTAACCCAACGGAGCATAGTATCCTGAACTGCAGAAGAGAGCAACCTAGTCTCACAAGTAATGTGTGGAGATTTGTAGCTCACAGATTGGTCGATGCAGTGACTGCTTCTTCCCATCCACCTCCAGACTTTGGAACTCTCCTCATCCTTCTGTATTTCTTAATTCTTATAGCATTTCTTCCTTCAAAAACAGTTCAATCGTCATCTCAGGGCCTAATCCTTCCATATCTGTAGGTCCTCAGGACTTTAACTATTCTTTCAGTGTGTTCTATTCCTATTGTATATCACTCCCCTAGTTCTGCCTTGTCCTTAACCTTCTAATAATGTTTTCTTTGTACGCTGGCATGATGAGGGTAATCATCTTGCCTGTTCCAATGTCATACTCATAAGTACTACAATGTTGCATTGGAATTTCCATATCCCATCTCAGAGAGTAGGGTCAGCAACTTCCAAATGATCATCACCCCTCTTTTTCCTTCTCTTATAGATTTTTTTAAGTAAAGTATAGTCTTCGTTCTTTTCCAATGTACTGTCAGTTCTCTTGAATGCCTCGAGGAACAATACAACACAACAGTATTAGACTGCCTGGTCGGCCTTTATCACCTTCATTCGATAAGAGAACATAGGCAGGATCACTGTCAGGACAATCCTGAATTCCTGGTGTGTGTATTCTTGCCAAAGAATTTGCTAATAGCAACGATTGATACCGATAAAGTACTCTTTGCCAAGCCCCAACATCAAGACTCAAACATAAATATTTCAGACCCAGAATTTGTCGTGTTCAAGATGGATTTTCTTCATATTAGACCAAACCATCTGAACCTGACATGGGAACTCAATAATCATCTATCACTTTTGACATCAAAGCTCTTCATCTATGAAGTCTTACCCTTCAACATTCATGCGCAAGCTATGTTTCTTACCTCCTGTGTCTAAGCCTGCAGAGGACACAGTTTATCAGCTGGCATGAAGATGATTCTCTGTCAGTTCAGTTTAATCCAGTCTTCTTGACAGAGAATTAATGTCACACATTGCAGGAAACCAGGCTTTGAAAATTGGATGCTTTAAAACTGGCATTATATCTCCTCTGAGTACATGACAGTGTCTATTTCTTAACTCTTAAATGGAGAATGCTATCATATCCACCTCCCTCCAAACGCATATGGTCCCAGTTAGTTTTCTCCCGTAACATAAGGAAAATTGCAACTAAAATAGCATTTAGCTCTTTAGTTGACATACAAGCCAATTGCATCACCAGTGGACTGTCTTCTCGTAAGGATTTTGTGCAATAGTCTCTCTTATAAAAGAAATAATGCACAAATATAATAAAAATAATGAGGATGATGTTTCAGGAAGTTGTATATATTATTAATTTTGCCCGTGTTGATTTTAATTTACTTTTCAGAGGAGTCTGTACCTTATTCCTACATTTATATATAAAGTTAAATATACTTTAAGTATGTAAGGGTGACTATTATTACCTCTTATTCCGGTAATTTTACGTCATCTTTAATACATGTGTAGTGTCACATTTGCTTTGTAGTATTTATGGGGGACGAATGTTTCTCATTTTCTCTCACCATTATGTCTAGTCTGCACTCGAACCATTTATATTATACCTTAAGAAATTAAATCCTCCACAACTTTTATGTATATTGTATTGTAATATTTGCAGTAATGGTCAAGCTGAGATGTCTTAGTTTCTGGTACCATATTATTGGCAAAGAGAGACTGTATAGAAAATCGTATATTTCTATAGCCGTGAAAAAAGCAGATTCAGCTGAAGGGGAGCAACGTTGACATCAAGAATCTTCAATCTATGCTGACTGGAATTAGTGTCAGGTTGATATTGATAAAAATTGTGGTTACTTCATACTTTCTCTGCTGAGCTTGATGGCATTCCATATCTGTCTTCTACAACCATCACCTGTCCTTTATGGCCTGTTATGGCTCCATCCCTTTACCAGAATATAGCACCTGTACTGACACCATTACAACACTATAGATCGCTAAAGTAACTCTTCAGGGGTTATAATCTGCTACGTTAATCATACAAATAATATATACTAATGCTAAAACAATGTGAACTATAGAGACAGGATCTAACCCGCTCCATTTCCTTCTAGAAAAATTTAAAAATACTTGTCCTTCTTCCTTGGGTTCTGTGTAATACTCTTGATGAGATGCACAGAACACTGAGGAAGCATATATTTGTGAGCCTACATTCAACCTGTCATCACCCACCCTCCTTCTCCCTATTTTAGAAAATAATAGTCTTGTGAGACGATTTGATAAATGCTAGCAGAGCAACAGTAAAGGGAGGAACAGCACAAGGCTTCTGTACTGTCTCTCTAACTATAGAACCTGTAAGCTGGCTGAAACTATGATTTCTCTCATGTTTTGAGGGTGACTCTGTTTCAAAATTGGTTGAACCATCCTTCAAAAAAGATTTGTCGGACTGCATGGAGACCTAGAAAAATATGCTTTTCCCCCCCTCAAAGCGGCCACTTTTTGTGCTTGACCCATATCCTGCTACAGATAACGGAATGGCTGAAACTGATCATAGAATAGTGGCAGCATTACATCATATCCCTTTCCATCAAATATTTTGTGGCCAAAAAAGCATCTTTGAGGAAAGAAGTACCAGCCCTTCATACCCATATCCTTTTTAATCGGCTTTTACAACATGCACTGAAAACGAAAGCAGCATTTTTCCAAGAATATCCCTTTGAGTTGCCTGCTACAACACACAAGACATATGAGAGCGGCAGTCTTTTTTTTTTTTACTTCAAAACATGGAAAAAAAGAATGGTACTTTAATGAAAAAGCATAAAAATAGGAAATTGCTGGAAACTAAAATATGCGGGTATTTTTAATGTAAAGCACATTGTTCTGCTTTTTTTTATTTTTCCATTGTTATAACTACAATTACATTGTATTTTTAAAATTAGTTTTCCCTATTTAGGTTTATATGAGAATGCCTCTGAAACTTCTGACATGGCCAGCTCAGTGAAGAGTTCTAACAATGTTTTCTTCATCCCAGCCTTTCAAGGAATTCAGGCAAGTATTTCAAGTTCGAGAAATTAATTTGATAGCTTTAATATTCATTTAAATGTTTTTGCTGTTTCTTGTTAATTATTTGGCATTTCCTTTATAAGAAATAAATTTGGATGGAACACATGAAGTGTATGACACTAAATGTCCAATTATTACACTTTTTTATATTTAAGCCTCTTAATGGAGCACTGCCTACACAGGTTTGGTGATATGATGACTATAATAAAAATGAATAAGTTTATAAAGACCTAAGAATTAGTCTTTGCAGCGAAAATTGAAAAGGAAGTAAAAACTTGTACAAACATTTACAATAATTTTATTCTTGGCATTCAGTGATAAACTGAGTTTATCTTCATACTTTTAAGTACTGTACTTACATCAGAGGTTGGGGTTCAGTCATATTGCCCATGTGAGAAAAATCTTCAAATTTGGAGGGTTATGGAGGCTCAAATATATATTTACTGTCATGTTCGACTACTAGTAGGTCCTCTTTTTTATGCAGCAGTTGCAAAAGTAATTAGATTATTATTTTTTTTTTTTTGAACTTTGGGGGTTCTATAACGTTGCATTTACAGATTTTTAGGTAGCATCTTTGATAATATTACAGGCTCCTGTAAATGATGCAAGAGCAACCAGCGGCTTTCTGGGATTAAGTGAAGACACCAGTCGAGCGCACATGGTAAGAGCAATGTTGGAATCATTAGCTTTTCGTGTGTATCAGATGTATAACACCGTGCGTGAAGAAGCTGATTATGACCTGTTAAATCTCAGGTTGGTTGCTCTTGGTAGTTTTATTTTTAGTTTAATATTTGCATATGCATCAGTGTATATAAATTTTTTTTTATTTTTTTATTTTTTACTCTGTTACTAATATTCCAATTTAGGCTGTATTATTGTTTGCCCTGAAATGCAATAGTATTTTAAGTTTTTACTCAGTTAAGATCACACTATGCATAAGTTGCTTTCTTAGCTTCAAAATATTGTAAGGCTTCTTTAGTTTGTTGCACTGTTAATTGTGGCTGTGGGTGCTTACTTGATATGTTGCTTATATTTGTGCCTTGTTTTAATTTTTTGCAACTTTTCATATGAATGTAAATAAATGTTTATTGATTTTTTTAAATTTCAGTGATTTCCCTGTATGGTTAATGTTCCTCTTTAAGTTGGAGTGAATAGCATCGTGAGTCCAAGAATTATGCCATGATTTGTTTACTAATATATTAAGGCTAGGATATTCAGTAGTTTTTCGATGAGGTTAAGTATTTTAGTACTGACTTTATATCTGCATGTTATAGGAGTTGACAAAATGCACTGGGGGAGTATAAGGGGCTATCTGTTGCATGCCATACTTTGTTTCTTGAAAATTTCTAAAGGTGATTAGAAAATGGTGGAATAAAATTTAGTTTGGCTCCCTTAAGTTTTCTTGATGTTATAACTTTATTTGCAATACTCTGCAGCAAAGGGTATCAAGCATGAACAATAATGCTGAAGTATGCTTAAGAATATGTAAGTGTATATGCTCTTGAAGTACTTTAAATGTATGATAATGGTAAATTAGGTAAGTGGAGTAATTTAACTTTTGCTTGGCTGTTAATTTACATATGGATGCTATTGCTGTATGCATAACATTTATCCCAGATGGCTATATTTTGAACAAAGCTATATAAATATGTTTAGAAATTTTAATTAATGTTGGATATATTAGGGTGATAAAATAATAAAAGAGATGGGGAGGCTTTTAATCCAAAGTTACTTTATATGTTTTGCATGTATCGGTTTTAATGTGGCTAACTTTTAAAGGGGGTCCTCGTCTAAAGTCAAGGTTCCATTTCTGACAGCTGACTTAAGTTGGATTTCGACGTAAGTCGGATTTTGACGTAAGTCGGAACACACCTAAATTCGAACCTAGGTCCCCCAACCTATGTTAAAAATAAATCATATAAAGCATTGGAAAAGAAATATGTGTTCTTAATCTATGCTAAGAAAATACTAAAACTAAACTTAATAATATTGCTTACCTTTAAAATGTATCAACAGTAAAATTACACTACAGTACAGTGCATTATAGCTTACCTTTACTGGTGTGGTTGGCTTGCATACTGGGAGGGGCGTTGCAAGGGAGAGAGATACTGGCTTATTGTGATGTAGAAACTGGAGAGGCAGGTGCTGAGGAGACTGGGGCAGGAGAGTCTGGAGAGGCTAAAGAACATAATGGTGGTACTGGGGCAGGTGAGTCTATAGAGGTAGAGGACACAGGATCTGTTGCTGGGGACTCTATCTTCACGAAGAATTGGTCAAGGTGAGTCAGGAAGGATGCCCTCTTCTTCTCCTCATATATTTCTTTGTAGCACCTCAGGGCGTCATTGATCCCTCCCACAATCTTATTGGACCTGGCAATGTTGGGATCCTGAGCCTCAAGCTTTGCCAACAATTCTTTTGCCAAGGCAAATGATTCTTCCAATTCCTTGGTTGCAAAACTCTTTTGCTCTGGGCTTGGTAGTTCTTCCTCCTCTTCAATCATTTGCTTCTCCCATTGAATGATGTCCTCAGTAGATAACTCCTCGCCATGAGATTCCAGGAGCTCTTTTACATCATGTGCCTTTACCACCACCTCGAACACCTGAATCATGACAAAACCGTTTTTGGTTACAGCCTCAACTGTCTCCTCAAAACCTTGGAAGTCATTCACAAAATAGAGGCATGCTTCTTTCCATACCCCATTCAAGTTGGATTGCACAATTTTCTCCCAAGCATCACCAATATTCTTCATAGCATGACGAATATTGTACGATTTCCAGAAGTCCTTGAGTCAGGTTCTTGTCCTGCTCAGTTGCTCTGAGAGCCATAGCGATTGTTCATTGGGGTTAGGAGGCTTTAAAAGAGGCAATGGCCCCCTGATCCATTGGTTGTATCAGGGAAGTGGTATTAGATGGAAGGTAAACAACCATTACATTAGGATGAAAGTCTTCCAAATGGGCAGGGTGACCAGGGGCATTGTCCAGGATTAGCGACACCTTAAAGGTCAGACCCTTAGATGTATAGTACCTCTCCGCTTCTGGGATAAAATGGTTGCTGAGCCAGTCCTCAGATATTTGAAGGGTTATCCAAGCCTTCTTGTTTGACTTCCAGATGACTGGCAGTTGATCCTTCCAAACGCTCTTGAGTGCCCTTCGGTTTTCTGCCAAATAAACCAACGTGGGCTTCAGCTTACAGTCTCCAGCAGCATTAGCCCTCAAAAGCAAAGTCAGTCTCTCCTTGCTGACTTTATGGCCTGGTGCTGTCTTCTCCTCCTTGGCGATGTACGTATGACTAGGCATACGCTTCCAGAATAAGCCAGTCTCCTCTGCGTTGAATACCTATTTGGCACGGTAACCCCCCTTCCTTATTATCTCAGCCAAAGCAATAGGAAACATTTTTTATGCTTCCTCATCATCACTAGCAGCTTCCCCTTGCACCCTTATAGTATGCAAATTTGCATGAGCCATAAAACGATTAAAGCACCCTCTATTAACCTGTACTGCCTTCCCCTTTTCTTTTTTCAAGTCTTCTAATAACATTTTAGCCTTTTCCTGTATTAACATAAGGCTTATTGGGATACGATGTCAATTTTGGTCTTCAAGACAAAACATTAGCAATCTCTCCATCTCGATCATAAGGTGAATACACTGCCTCATGACACACAATAGACATCTTAGGAGTCGAACTTTTCACATGGTCACGGATGCAATCTTTGTCTTTGATGATCGTGGCCATGGTCTTACGGGCTAATCTGAGATTGTGGCCAGTGTTAGTAAAAGAGTCTCCCTTTTCAGCACGGTTTACCACTTCTACTATAATTTCCATGGTGATGGCTTTTCTTTTCTTAGTTGCACTGCCATCAGAACTATCACTAACATGCTTGGGAAGCATGGTTATGTCAGTAACGAGCAAACACAGCAAGAGAGCAGACAAAAACACTAAGCACAATATGGCGGGCGGAAATAAGATGAGCAGTGGTTCTTCTTCCTCTTCTAATGCCACGTGACGCCGTATTTTTACATTACGCTTAACAAACTATTGTGAATAAAATCGTATTTATGGCTATGTGTTATTTTTTAAATTCAATATAGTCCTTCAGTATAACCAAATATATAAACAAATAAATAAATAAATAAAGCCATCAACATGATAAATATGAATACAGCTGTGTTGCTAGCTGTGTATTTTGAATAAAATCCTATTTAAAGCCATGCATTTTTTTTTTTAATTCAATATAACCAAATAAAGTCTCCTCTCTTTTACGCAAGTTTAGATTACGTGAATTTTAAATACCATGTGTCCTCAATAATAATAATATAATTCAAATTACAAGAATAAAGCAAGCGATAAATAACGAGGCGCTGAATGGAAGAAGGTCTGGTCTGCCATGATGGCCATTTTAGAGTTATGTACACCAGTGTATTCCCCAGTCCCTCTTCTACTAGTACAACAATGACGTATGTGGAAAAATCACCCCAATAAGGGTGAAAATCCCATTTTGTAGAGGGAAATGAATGACCGAACTGCAAATGAAGGCACAAGCTCTGCTTAGTGGTCATTAGGTCCATTTTTTTCTGAATAATCCTGCCAGAAAGTTATTATGGCTTAACACTGTCTTCCCCGGACCTGAACCTTGGAAACCAACATCAGGCTCCAGTATTCCAGTGACGTTAGGTCGGTATTCCCTGTATATTCATGTAAAAATACGCCTCTATCGTCGGGTGCATGTCAGGGAGTCCCAACACAGTGGTAAGAAGTGTTGGTGATCTTGGTGAGAGTACAGCTCTCCCACTTCCCCCTCCTCTGCTCCTCCCTCTCCTACCACTCAAGTCAACTGTTCACTGCCACCACACCCCTGTTGTCCACCGTATATAGAGTGAGTTAATTTGTTTTATTTTTTTTTTTATCTGTATATCTTTAATACTGTATTTGTTTATTTTTAGCTTACATATGTATTTCAGTTTGCTTGTGTACTTGTAAAATGTGTTTAACTAGTTTATTTTTTTGGTATAGTGTGTTTATACGCGCTTGTGGAACGTATTTATGCCTATTAGCATTACTCCTTATGGAACTATACAATTTAAAGTATGTGAAATTTGATTACACTAGCCTTTTGAGAAGCTATCCTCGTGTAAAAAAAGAAGAGACTGATATATAAAGAAATAAATAAGTAAAGCCATTAACTTGATAAATATGAATACAGCAGAGTTGCTAGCAGTGTATTCGTCCGCCACACATACAAACTTTTCAGCGCATGCGGTTTGAATTTACCACACCAGCCATATAGCTCGAAAAATTAATTTATTAATTATTTATTGGCCTCTGATGTAACGACATAACTCAGAACGACGTTATACGAGGACCTACTGTACTTGACTATCGTTAAGTGATATAATATATAAATTTAAACTGGAGTATGTGATATCACTCTGCCAAAGGGAAGACTTATGTACTGAATTATATATGAGCATAGCCTCCTGATAGTGACTTCCTTATCATTTGGCCTGTGAAGTACTAACGAACACCTTTCTTGAATTTTTCTATCAAACTATTGGGCCTTGATGCTTGAGAATTACTTTAGCGTTTTGCTGGATATATTCCTGTACTTACCATCAGTTTCCTTTAATTGTACATACTTGAACAACACAGGAAAATACTTGAACTTCCTTTTACTGTTTTGCAAACTCCCTTCAAATTTCATTAACTTATATTTTATGCATCTGCCTAGTATGTATTATTTTCGCGGGAGCCAGAATCAATTCAGTTACGGCATACAATAGTGAGGGAATAATTTGTAAAAATATTTACTTGAAATATCTTAAATCAGTTTGCACCACAGGTGACGATTTGTCAAGATACTACTATACGTTATATGTATGTATTTTAGAGGTAACTGTATTACGTAGATCACTAGGAAAAAAATAGAATTGTCATTGCTCTGTGATCTATATTATATTTTGTAACACTGGTTGCTCTCTGTAATAAGTAATAATTGTGTATTGTATCTTGAAATTTTGCATCATTTCCCATTTTAGAATGTAGTATAGATATCTCGATTTCTTGACAGGGTTGATGGTGGAGTTTCTCGGAATGATTTTATGATGCAGATGATTGCTACATTGACTGGCAAACCAATAGAGAGGCCTTTATGTACGGATTCATCTGCATTAGGTTGTGCATTTTTGGCTGGAATAGGGGCAGGTATGTTCACGTTTTTTGTTGATGCTCTTGCACTGTAGAATAATTTTTTATTCAGTAATTTTTGCATTGTGCATCAAAAGAGAGAATGTTTTTAATTTCAGTATTTCCATTAAAATTCATGCTTATAGTAATATTTTTAGTGCTATGATTAGTATGTATCCATTCTCTTTGCAGCTCTGAAACCAGCTATAAAGTGTTTAGATGCTTATATTTTATTGAAGATAAAAACTTAGCAATGATGTAGTTTTAAGTTATATGTTTTGTTAACTAAAATTTCGTTTGAAAGCTTTAACATTCTTTATATCTTATATTGCAAGTTCCTCTAACCTTACTGTGGTTAATATGCTGAGCAGTATGAAACGAAAATACAAATGTGTCCCAGTCAAGTCTTTCAGTAATGATTTTTCAAGAAATTGCTTCTTATATATTCATATTCAAGCTGTAGCATGATTGTCGTTAGCACCAACTAAGTAATTGAAATTGTCATTCTATAAACATCTATGCTCTGTACCTTTTCGTGCATCTCTGCTAATCATGCTATCACTCTCCCTAAACAAAGTCTTGTTCTTCTTTACTCATTTTTTATTTCCATATAGTTTTCTTATAACATTGCCAAAATACTGTACTTGATGAAAATAAAGACCATGGCTAGCAAGATATCCTCAGTAGAGTTAGAAGATTAAGAAGGAAATGTGTGCAGTGGAAGTATGTAACTGATGTTTTACTGGAGTTTCCTCAAGATAGATTTCGTATTCAGCTGAAGCTAGCATATGTTTCTGTAAAATAAATAATGTAGCAAGGTTACAACTTACCTTACCCCTCCTTGTATCTTCTGTCAATTGTTTTCCACTCAGAATACATGACAATATAATGCTATCAGTGCATCCATCGTAGATTGGTTATTACAGTATTGCACTATTCTGCATTTTTTCATATTAATGCAGTCTGAAAGTATACACTGTACCTGTATACACATGCACACACACGAGAGATATAATGAGGAAAGCTAAGGAAAATTCCAATCTTCCCGTATTGCACTATTCTGCAGCTTTTCATTTTAATGCAATCATCAAATTTAAATTATATGTAAATAGTATACACGCATGTACACACTCATGAGAGATGTAATGAGGAAAGCTAAGGAAAACCCCACACTTTTCTACTGCTTGTCAGAGAGAAATTAAAGGTTAAAGAATAAATTTTAAAGTTGGAGAGGGTAGATTGAAGCATGACTGAGACAAATGAAAAGGTCTAAAAAGAATTGAACAATTTTCACTTGGTATTTATCACAGAAAATACCCCACTCCCTCATATTGCTGAGATGAGAGAACATGGGCTAGTATTAGAAAACATCATCTTCTCAACTTCAGATACATGTGAAGCGTTGATGGAAATATATGTTCATAAAACAATGGAGTCTAACGATATATCGCCTTATATACTTGCAGCCCGCAGAGTTACATTCATTACAGTAGGAAGGGGATCTGTCACTGAAATTGGGAGCATGTACAAAAGCTGTAGATGGAATGAGAATTGTATGAATAGGAAAGAGGAGGGAATGTGGGTAAAGAATAGTGAAGGAAAGGAAGGTATTATATGAAAGGTGCGTGCATTAGCAGAGTCTAGATACATGAAAGAAGAACAGAAGGAAATGTAAAGAAGTAAAGGAGAAAATTACTGTTGAGGAGATTGACGGATGAAAAATAGTGAATACGGCTCTCAGAGGATTTTTAGAATAAGAAGAGATAAAATAAGTAGAGAAAAGAAGGTAGAAAGATGGAGGAGATAATGAAGAAGGCTCATTAGTTGATGAAAATAAATCTACGTGAAGTAGGGTAGAGGTAGAAAGAATATTTTGAGGAGTTGCAAAATTTTAGAGTAGACAGAAGGGCGTAGGTGATGTGAAGGGGATTGAAAAATTAAACTGTTGAAAGGCAACTGGTATAGGGTAATTACTTTCTCTAGAGGGCCTCTGCCTCTGCTCCCTCTAAAGTTTTCACATGGATGACAGTTCTTGGAATAATCATGAAGGATTTTTGTTAGTATGATATCTGGCTATAAAATTCACTAAATGACAAAAATATATGACCAGCATTGGCACATTCTATGTTTAAAAGCAGAAAGAAGTTCCAAATAGACACATTCTTTGAAAAAAGAAATAAATAAAATAAAGAGTAGTTGTTAAGGTGCGTATGTTATACCTTGTAACTTAAAATAATGGTTAGGATAGTCTTGAATTCAAATTCTTAGCCATATACTGTTTTGGGAACAGATTACCAACTTACACTGACTGGGATTAACTTGTATGTGTAATGTATTTTGATGTTTGATTTGAAGGCAGTGTTTGAGGAGTTTTTTAAAGCTGTCACACAAAACTAGGTTTGTCAATAATGCAATCCAGTTGTTTATGAATGTATTTTATGATAGTAACTTTTGAGTAGTACTTACTCTAATGGAACTAGCCATTAAATATCCATAATATAAAAGGTGGTATTAAAGCCCGTATTGTTTTTTTTTTTTTTAATGCAGGTATATGGAAATCCAGATCCGAACTTTTACCATTGTCCAAAACTGAAAGAGTTTTTAAGCCTGACATGGATCTTCAGCCTAAACTCTTGGCACTAATGAAAGAATGGGAGAGAGCTCTTCAGCGTTTTACCAAGTGGCAGACTGTACCCTAGAAAATTATCCATCACTGGGATCTCCAATTGTTAGGTGATCTTTTTTGTATTATCCTAATGGTTGTCGTTTTGAAAGTGGCTGTTATGGATCAGTATTCAAATAGTAATATGGTAAGTTATTTTTAATGAAAAGTTCAAATATACCAAGGACTGAAATTTGGCAATTTCGTTGATTACTTATTTTAGTGAATATGATATGTTTTAAATCCTGCATCGACAACTGAAGTTTAGTGCGATCCAAAAGTATTGTAATGGCCATCATTAAGTATACTCTCAGATAAAAATTAAAGCAATTGACAATTTCCTCCACTGGGTATATGTTATTAAGTGTTAATTGTATGGGAAGTAATGGCTGTGCGTGTGTGCTTTGGGGTCCGCCTTCCTTTTTGACTATTGATTAGGCCGAGCTTGGCATCTCAGAGGTTCCCCACCCTTTTTGCTCTTTGTATCTTGCCTAATGAGACCTCTTTATTTCTGATGCTCAAATTTTGCAGCAAAAGGGAAACATTTTAATGGATAATCCAAGATGCAGTGAGTGGGCACACAGTGATCTCCAGAGTTAACACGGAGGACTTCAAAAACTTTTCAGAAGTGGGAGGCATGAATTTAGCTCCGCATTGTGAGCTCGAGAGCATTTTTGTGGGTAACTATTTTCAATTTATAATGAATAATAAGTTAGATTATGCCAGTCTCACTACTTATGGATTGCACTTTTTTTTTTTTTAGTACGATTAGAGAATGTCTTATGCCTAGTAAGAATTTATTCAGTTTGTGAACTTGTAAATATTTGTATTATGATAAGTACAAATATTTGATCGCCACTGTCAGTCAGTGCATTGTCTTCCATAATTCTAGTTGTTTAATATTATTGCTCGAAATAGGATGAATAAAAAATTTTGCTAGTCCTTAGTCTTGCATCTTGAAGTACCTGAACTTTGTTTTGAAATCTTTTTCCAAGTAATGTGTCATTGTTAAATGGAATAGAAATTATTTTTAGAGGGTCAGATACAGTTTTGTACAGTATTTATATAGCATATTTTGATATGTAGAATACTAGATTTTTATTATTGTTCAGTCCCGAATTATTTTTTGCTAAACTATCCATGACTACTGAATATTGTTAGCATTTCTTAAAATATATCAGTGTAGATAGTTATGCAATAATTACGAAATTGTTTATACAGCAATGCTAACTGAAGTGTAAATACAGTAAAAACTTTGTTCAATTATACCGTTATTTCTTAGAGGTAACGCATTGCATGTCCTCATAAAGACACTTTCCACCACGCTTTGGCATTATTTTTCAGCATTTATAGAGTAACTTTATATGTAACTAATATTACTCTAAAGTAGAAGGGAAAAGTTATTTTATGAAGCTTTGTTTAAAATTTCAGTAAAATTAGAATACCTAAAAGGATAACCACTTGAAACTAAGCACTAAAGTACCCAAAAGAGTACTTACTAAATGTCATTTTACGAAACAAATATAAACTAGAAATTGTAAAGTTGATTATCACTTCCTACCTTAAATTCTAGAGAATTAACTAGGAGAAATGCATGTCTTATCCTCCTGCGTAATGTCATCCACTATTTAGCTTACAAATCATCAGCATCATCCCTTCAGATTCTCTCCATCCTACATGACTAGCCTTTAATCATTTGGCACATATAACCACAATTATAAATATTAAGTTTATTTGTAAATGTTTTGGTCATTCCATAAGACATCAAACTTTACAAAGAGGTTTTTCATATTGTGACAATTTTAGTAACTCGTCTTTTCTCTTCACTTGTAGTTATACATAAAAAGTTAATAGATACAAAGTTGAAGAGAGATTCATACATCCTAAATTATAATAAAAAATATTACAGCAATTTTTGCTTATGGACTAAAAGATTGACATACTGAAAATACGGTCAGAAGTGGCAAAATATAGGAAACTATAATTCAATGCAGCTTTTTCTCTTTGGTATCGTAAATTCAGATTCATTACAGCAGTTGTCATAAGTTGTAGAAAAGCTTTTATAAATTTTATTAATTTTGAAGCAATAACCACCAAGATTTCAATGAATTCTACCGTAGATCAGTGTCTCTAGAATCACAATCTACGAATTCTCTTTATAGAGCATGGTATTCCTCGATATAAATATATGGGAGCCAGTAAAATTTATCTCCAAGGTAAACTTGTGGCTGGAACTATTCTTTCCCATCTCTTTGAGAGCGAATGTATTCAATGTTCAGCCGAGTAATCTCTGAAAATGAATTTGATACTTTTGCTAACCAGGAAACAAAAAGCCGTACAATATCTATATTTGAATATTCTCATATCTTGCTTTGGTTGTAAATGTGCATGGTATTCTTTCTCCCGAAATCAGTGGTTATGGGTTAAAAGGGACTCAACTTACCAGATCTAATTACAACAAAGTTAGATACGATCACATCCACCCTTTAATGGGGGGGGGGGGTGTCATTCTCTTAGGATAAGAATTTGAGCGCTTACATTATGGTCTGTCTGTGCAATATAAAAACAACTGCAAGTCTTAGGAGGGGAAAAAATGCAGCACTGATATTACATGCAACAGGCAATACATGGTCACAGCCGATTTTACCATTGTTACTAATATCTACATTATTACATCTGTAATGCTTGTAGATATTCCCCTCTTTCAGATATGTTACTGAAACATATTAAAGATCCCTGCTGTGAGTATTCAAAAGCGGTCTTTATTATATATATATTATGTAATTTATGAATCCAGCCTTCCTGCTTCAGATATGAAATGTCAGGAAAAATTATGAAAAGGCAATACAGTACTGTCAAAGATATTCAAATTTTGGTTACTAATCATACCATATTATAAGCCTTGAAAAACGTTAAACAACACTTGAAATACATACTATTAAGGCACATAGATAAACTTACCGATGCTAACTTTTCAAATGTAAAGCTGGAAATTCTGAAGCTACTTAATGTAGTTCTACTTAGTCTGGGACTGATAAAAACTACACGCATTAAAAAGAAATTTATTTTGACAAGTTGACAATGTTCCTACATTAAATCAATAAAAAAAAATCCCTTTGAAATTAAACTAAGGTATATGATTCTTGTAAATAAAAGCTGATGCAATTCAAGATTTTGAGCAGTTAATAAAATAAATTTTGAGCCAATAAATGGTAAATGGCTAATAATGTATAAAGCTTATTATTACCTAAGATGTGAAAGCTCAAGATCACATACAATTGAGACAAAACTCATGGAAGAGCAATTTAAAGATTTAATACTAACTTACCTCAGCCAACACATGACAGCGCACAACACTGTCTCTCCCTTTTTATCACACAGGACCTGCTTTAAAGCTAGACTTTCGCCATGCATTTTAACCTTAAAGTAGGCCCCTTCACCAATGAAATTATGTTTTTCCAGCTGTTCAAGCCTGACCTTTATTTTTTTGTTTCCTGGAGAAACAATGTTTCCCCACAACCAACTCTTCGCACACCAACGAATTAAAAAAAAAATAAAAGTAAAAAAATCATAATTAAACAAAAGTTCATTTCATGCTCCGTGGATAGCATGATATACTTGTGGCCCACATATGACTAGCTGACCACAGGGCGGGTGAGACTATGGGACCCCTCATACAGTGGGGCTCTCCAGAAAAAAAGAGGGGCTTCCCATCACATACATGTACTTAGGTTCGGTCAGTAGAGCGCATCTTGTCCAATACACATTCATAAGATGCTTCAGCCATATCTGTTGCCTGAAATAAAAATACATCAATATATTAGTTAAGAATATGTAGCATAACCAAGTTTAATAAATTTTTTCAATGCATGCGATCCTTAAAATGCCCTAATCAAATCAACCAGAGTAGCACTTTCCCAATTTTTATTCCATTTATATACAAACACAATTTCCTCCAGTAGAGGGTGACTGAATCAAGGATCAATCCCGATTTCGCGGAGGAGGAAATCATAAAGGCAAGGAGTCCTACTAGCCTCACTCCATTTCATTTAACAAATTTATACAAGTGAGGTGTTCTTTTCCTTTGCCCCAGGATATGGAAAAAAAAATGCACAAGAGATAAAGTAGATGACGTCCCCTCACTTTGATAAAACCAACCCACTGGCATAAAAAGAAAAATTCAAAATAAGACTCATTTTAACCTACTGCATCTAATACAATAAAAATGCATTAAAGATGACAGATTCTTGATCCTTTACCTTATATACATTTCGTGTAGTTTAAAAATTCTTAGTACAGATAGTCCTAAATTTCCTTTATTATGGGTAATTCAACATGCATTCCTATTTGAGAAATTTGCTTCAAGTATTTTATATGTAAGCACAACAACAAAAATTTTAACACTTCAGGAGGTTGCATTAGGTTATATTCCATCTATAACATATTTGTCAAACTACAGTCATCAGATAATTTCAATTATAAGACAGTCAACTATTTAGCAAATGCAGAAAGCTCAACAATCACGTTTTGAAGAGTTGAAGACTTTTGGAAATGATGTAGCGCACTGCTGCAATAGATGTGGTGACTACTACTACTGTGATGATCTATTATCAAGCACTGTGGTGAGATTATAATCTCATGTATGCTGAGGTGATGTATTGCATAATGTGCAGTTTGTATGAACTCTGCAGATATTTGTTCAGTAGATTCAATGTACTATATACTGTATGCTCCTAACAAGACAAGATTCCTACAATTATTTGACCTCTTGCGACCGAGATTGTATCATAGGGATGACGAGTTAGTAGCTTTTATCAATTTTAAAACATTAATATGAAGCTCAATTTCCATTCATAGTATGTCCTGATAACACACTTTTAAAACTAGGACATATCCCATCACCTACTGCAGTTAGATGCTGCTTGCTTAAAAGGGAAGAGAGACTGCTGCTATAATGGATTACAGATTGTATAATCTGAAGGTCAAATCATCTCACTAATGGATAAGTGGCTTCAATAAGCTAATGTGCTACCTTCCAAAGTAGATAGTCTTGGTGCAAATTTTCAGTTTATTCCTCTTAAACTTCATGCCACTCGACTAGTCTTTGTAAGAGATATTCCAAGCACCGTTATGAGGGCACTCTTTCTATGAGTTTTCCCTGTATACTTGGTAAAAATGGATATTTTTATGACCTAAGAGCTTTCTTTCAAGTTGATATAGAACCCACCGATGCTGCTTATCTCTTAAGAGTTCGTTAATGGCCGTTTGACTGCATTCCTTGAGTCTGTATATCAGTGTAAACATTTGCAAAAAGTAATTTCTGGTAAAAGATCCACTAAGGTTCTTAGTAACTTTCACTCTATCTTAACAACCACAGGAAGAATGACTTGATTGGCTTATTCAAACTTTCACTCTATCTTAACAACCACAGGAAGAATGACTTGATTGGCTTATTCAAACTTTCACTCTATCTTAACAACCACAGGAAGAATGACTTGATTGGCTTATTCAAACTTTCACTCTATCTTAACAACCACAGGAAGAATGACTTGATTGGCTTATTCAAACACAGCTTTCAAAAACTATCTGCTCCATGCCTCTGCACCAACTTGGTGCAAACAATGGCAACAACTCAAACCTGGTAAAAAGTCATACTGCACATGCTTTTTGCTAGCTTGATCTTGATAATGCATTTCAAGCTAAAAGATTATGAAAAAACATTTGAAATTATCTGAGGACGAGATTTCATTGATAGCACAGGAAATGGATGACATCAAACGTGATGCTATCTGACCCTAGGCTGTTCATTCTCATTACGGCATGGACAAGTACTATAATTATTTGTCTTAAGTATTTCTACAACTGCAATGACTTAACAATATAGTAAAGCTCGCAATGACCCACAGGTAATAAGCTCTTCCGCTTCTCCTGGTTAATTAGTCTCAGGTGTCTAAGTTTTCCCTTGTACAATCCTTATCCAGGCAAATTTCATTGCAAGTTTGTATGTTAATGGTTTCCAGCAATGTCATCATATATACATCTCTTGAGTTTTGTTTGACTTCCTGTACTTTCCTCTTAAGGCCTTTAAATACGGTTAGGATTTTGGATTTGGAATTACTTAGCAATTTCCTTTTGTATAATTTCAGAAAAGCTGCTAGCAGCAGGAATTTTAATGTACCATTCAGTTACAGGTTTAGTTCATGTTTTTTGGGGGGCTTATTATTGTAAGGGAGGATTCAAGCGATTTGCTGGTCTTCATGTGCCCTGTCATTTGCTGGTTCAAGGCCAATATATTAAATGTTCAAATCTTTAACATGGCCTATTTTCTGCAAAGCTACACGAGGCCTTTATCTGCGTATTTTACAAGTCTTGCGTTCAAAAGCAACTCGGCATACAGTATACCCTGCACGTATAGATTTGTTAGAGATCGTATATATGCATGCTGGTCTTCTTGTGTATTTCCCTAAGCAAACAGCCAAAAAGTCCATGTGGAGGGCTACAGGCAATCCCAACTTTTCCACAAGGGTGTTCAGGAAGTGAATGTTGTCTTGGTGGCATTTATGACTGTGTGCAGAGCAGTCTCGCATGATGTGTTTGACATTGAAGTCAACAAGCATCTTATGATGGCTCAAAAGGGATGGCTGGTGCCCACATTGCAGTTTGGCAAAGTAGACTCCCTCCTCATGAAAAAGGGAGGAATCAGGAAGATGGACGTCAGGAGGTTTTGCATGCTGTTGTGTTGTTAACAAGACACTGGATGGAAGAGCGAGTTATTTGGTATGGATATGATAGCGGAGGACGGTTTGCGGTGGGTGAGGGAGAAGAGATGGCAACATTTGTGTAATTTCATATGCTAGGCATTTTCATGTTCCTTGGTGTGAGTGTGAGTTCTGCCATCTAAAATAGAGGGTGGAATTGGTCTGTGAAGGCTGCAGTAGGTACTTGTGTGCCTTTCACATCTAATTAGTATATAACAGAGGACTTTAGTTTATTGGTGTGTGTATTAAAAACTACTTTTACTACTTAGAAGACGGGTTGATTCAGGCCCATTTGGCGTACTGTGACAAAACAAGAGGTTAGAAGTTTGGGTAAAAGCTACAATAAAGAAAGAGAAGGGTTAAAAAAATTTTATATGGTAAGCACAGCCAATATGGATGACTTAAAATGGTATATATAGATTTTTTGCTCGTACTAAGTTTGTGTTGATTGCATCAACAGTCTGTACCAAATTTTGACCATTTTTCTTCTCTTCAGATTATCCAAAATAAATGCATACGAAAAAACAAGGTGCATTTCAGTTTAATACAACCAATTCGGACACAGGTCCAAAGAAGTCTTAGAACTAATTAATGTATAACAAAACCCCTCCATCAAAATAAGAAATCATAGGATGTGATTTCAGCAGATCTACCCAGCCAATGAACAGAACCTCCATATCTTATGCCAAGGGCTATTAGTTCTTGATGGAGGAGTTTAATTCTAATTAGTTCTAAACTTTGTTAAACTTGTGTGTCAGATTTGCCTTTAATATAATTCAAAGCCTGCCGTTTCCCCTTGTGCATTCATTTGTATTAAAAAATAAATAATTTGTCAAAAAACTAAACACACTCTTGGTGCAAACAAAACCACACTTCGTACAAACAAAAAACTCCTTATGCAGAAAAAACAAATGACTTAACAACTGGCCATCTTATCAACAACAACATTTATGGCTAAGTAAATGTTGGATCATTTTCAACGTTCAAGAAGTAAACAAGGTAAAACCACTTCATATTAATAAATTTACCTGTATGTATTTTCCTATGCCTTCCAATGATTGTTTTAGAGCATCAAAGCTGGATGAATACAGCATCTTCTTTTTGATCTTGGCAGTGTCTGGGCACCAAGACATCAGGAATAACTTCTGCTTCCTTGTCTGTGGATACATCAATGTATAATAATTTAAAAATCGCTAAAGGATAAATTTGAATTATTCAATTAAGTTGGTTCTGACAAGTTATAAATTAGGTGAAACTTGGCTACCGTATGTATATAACTTATCTCAGCTGATAGCAAATATAACCTTTGTAAAATTAAAAAAACTAGAGCAAATATTTCACCTTACAATCATTGCAAGCACTATGCTGTGAACAAGGGGAAATTTTTTTTTAGATGAACAGAAAATTTTTATTGTGCATTATACTAGCAGCCTCCTACTTATTTCCACATGATAATACTGTATATACAACTATCTTAAATCATATTTTACATAAAGACGGGTTAAAAGTACAGTTACAGAGGATAGTGAGGCAGTTCTGAACAAAAACAAACTACTAATAACTGCATCGCAAATCTTGCTTGGCTTGGAATGATGAAAACAAGCAATGCAAGAAAGGAATTGGGAAAAAATATTTTCGTTACTAGAGGATTTCCTGTTGATAAGGTTTTAAGTCTATGAAATTTTAGAAAAATTGGCAATCAATCTGGAGGTAGATGAATACACTGAGGAGGTTGAAGGTTCTATAAGTGGTTCCTGCTGAAATTACAAGTTTCTGAAACTTAAACATGAGCATACAGCTGAAAAGGAGTCAAGAGAAACAGAACCTATTGAAATAAATTGTTAATTATTGCACCACTTCTTCCAGTCTTCACACATTCCCTAAAACAGCCTTCTGTCTCATTCCTGCTTTCAAAGACTTTCGAATACTAGTTCCATTAGTGGTAATGTCATCTTTTTCTCAATACAGTATTGTATTACTCTGTGTGAATAGTTTATATATTTGAGTGAGACCGGGACAGTCGAAGAAATTTGCCCTCATCAGATCTGGGCACAAAGAAAAGTAGAGAAACAGAGATGAGCAGTGTTGCCAAACAAATATTTGGAGCAAATGTAGGCACAGAAAAGGCCTGTAATATATAGTACAGTGTGCTTTTGTTGCTATACACTACAGTATTTAGGAGCAGTGCATAAGTACAGGGTAGAGTACAGTTTTTAGGTTTCTTTGTAAATATGTTCACCATTAAGTAACCTTAACCCGATATTAAGCAGCACATGATTATACTAAGAATTTGTTTCCCCACTATACTGAAAAAAAAAAAAATTCGTAGACATATGTAATGATCCTTAGTTCCAACACTGAAAATTAGTAAATACTAGCAATGGAGGGAGCATCCACTTACAGAATCTGTCGTTCCTTGACACTGGTGATCATACTCAAAATCGTATATGCCATAACGGCACTGCTCGGGGCCCAAATTTACCAGATAGTTTAAGTAGTCATCATACTGTGCGTCTCTATCACCAGTCTGTGGGGGAAAAAAAAATACCATAACTAACAGGGTTGAATTAATAACATATGTAAATACCTATTCATGGAATACAATAATACCTCATTGGCTCCACAGTGAATAAGACATCCTCTGGTAAGAAAACATACTGAGAGTAAAGCTCTAAAACAATTTATATATATATATATATATGACGTCGTCAATGTTATGCAAGGATCAATCAGTGATACTGCAATCGACAGCCACAGGAAAGGGAATCAGCAAAATAAAATTTACTATATGAACACGGGGGGGATATTACTCTTACATTTTCTTAAATCATAGTAAAAGGTTAAGACTGAATTCTTGAATATTTTGGTTTAGTTTAATATGCTTTACTGAATACAAAGAAACGTGCTTGAGAGAGAAATTGAAATTTTGGGAAAAAACCATGGAGGCTCCAAAAGAAAAATATCGTTGCAGGTTCTTCCCTTAGGCCAACCCCCACAAGAACTTAACCACTACAACTATCATGCAAAAAAATGGACTGTACAATACCAGAATTAAAGACAATATAGTAAAATTGAACTTTAACACTACAAGCTAACTGTGAAGTTTAGGAAGCTTTAGAATTTAAAGTAACGATTGCATTAAAATATACAGTAAGAGCAGTGCATAAACAGAATGTATGTAAAACAATCCACATACTTACGGTTTCAACATCAATGACCTTGTCGTCTTTAATATGAAAGATTATGTATCTATACATCTTTCCTTTCTTAATTTGTTGGAAATACTCTATAACTGTATCCGAAACTTGAACTCCTGAAGCCTGGAAGAGAAAAAGGAATTTATAAATTCTAATTTCTATCTAAAAGAAAAAAATAATAATCAATAATACCTAATTCTTGAAAACTTGATGCAATGCCGAAATATATATATATATATATATATATATATATATATATATATATATATATATATATATATATATATATATATATATATATATATATATATATATATATATATATATATATACCAGAGATAAAACCAAAGACAAGGCTCTTCTTTAGAGCTGTAATCTTACAAATTATAGGATCCAAAATACTTTATATGTAAAGACCCCTATAAACATAGAATTTCTTCAAGTACGGGATTAAGAATGAAACCTCCACAAACTGAACAGTAATGATAATTATAGCTCAATATTACTTGTTTCCTCAGAAGGCTAACACACTATAAGTAGAAAAGAAAATACGGTATAACCAGCAGTTTAATCATTTATGCAAACTGTAGCCTTAAAATTTGTGCCCCTATGGTTTTCATACTAGCTCAATTTCTATATACGGTCACCAAGACCAAACTTAGGAATCAAATTACTTTATGCTTTTTAATGTAGCCATTAACCCCTTCTTAAATGAGTCTACTATCTTCAGAGTCAAATTCTGAGCTTGATAAACAAAGGTCCTCGGTGTTAACCTTTCTAATTTAAAGAAAACACTCATGTTCATTTATAAGGCTCAGTTTATTATGCTTCATCCTCATTTTATGAAGTCAATACATGCTGGGTTTAAGTCAACAATAAAAACTCAAAGAGAATTTCCACAAAATCACTTCATTATGACAAAAATGCTATATCCAAATTTCGCCGTATAGCTTAACAAGCTTTGTACATACAACAGCCATCCATTCTTCATGCTACCAGTTCACTCTTAATTACAAATATATTTAAAATAATGCTAAAATTAGGAGGGAATAAATAAGGACTGGTCATTAAAACAGCCTGACTGAAAGTTATATCAGAATCCTTTAACACTACAAACAAACAACCAACGTAACAGTCTTCCTAACAAAGTCATAAGGATTCTGGTATTTATCTAAACAAGGGAAATAGTAAAATCAGAAAAGGCTGAATACATCCAGAACCTCTTAAGACAAACAACTTCCCATTAGCAATGCAGCTCTGGGTCTTCCAGAACTTGAAACATTAAGACCAGGAACTCCGACACAGACTATCCAAACCCTCCAGAGCAAAAGCCAAAGAAATGGTGTTGAGAATAAGCCAAGACAGGAAAAAATGCACCAATACAGCATGACATATGGATTCCTGATTGCCCAACAGTTTGTAGTAAACGTCAGCAGGAGCAAAAGTCAAAGTTCCTTTGAAATAGATGAAGCAACTAACCCTTGCACGCACGCACACACACATATATATACTATATATATATATATATATATATATATATATATATATATATATATATATATATATATATATATATATATATATATATATATTACAGCAAATATAATTTTATGGCTGTAACGAATTTTGATGACTTGTGAATATTATGTAACTGATGGTTCTATTATGGCTATAAAACCAGAGCCTACTGTATATTTTTCATGTCATACTAGGCTAGGATCTTTTTACAAGGAGTCTGGTACTAGCTTTGATTAGGAAATTCGCCCATGAGGAAGCCAATATAATATCAGCAACAGAACTTACAACATGGTAATAATGTTGGTATGCAGCACCGTTGCAGGGTTCACGTTAAAACCATTTGCAATTTGGTACATAGAAATCCCCAGGGTATGCAAATAGATTAATTTGGACATAACACCAGTACACTATCCAATAGGATACCTAAAAGGCATGCATGACTCATGAGCTTCTCACGATACCCTTCTGAACTGCCATGCAAGTGAAATGGAAACTACTGTATGGAAAAAATATGGCCCCGCCAAAATTTTGCTCGCAGTAGACAAATTTCCTAGACGTTTATTTGTGAAGTCCCAACTTAAATATGGTTTTTCTTTCCCAACATAACTTCCCTGATCCAACCAAAGGATCAAGGCATTACTGCAGAACTTGAGGCATATGACTTGAGAATGACTTGCTCAGGCAACTGCTGCACAGATACAGTTCAAGAGGAATTATATATCTACTACTGCATAAAGAAATATGATGAGAGAAACAGAAATGAAGTCTACTTGTAATGCACAAACAGCATTTGGAAAAAGAATCATGAAAGATGTCCACAACGACATGCAAGTTTTGCAAAAGATGAGAAACTTCTATTGAAAATATTTCAGTTTCTAACTGATGAAAAGCTATCCACTACTGTGCAAATCCCGTCAAACTTTGTATGAAATTAAAGGTAACAAATAAATCGACTGACTTAATACGGTACTTTAAAACAATTAGGTGCAAATCAAATTACACAGAAAACAGGAGACTACGAACATGATCAGAGCTTATGATCACAGGGAAAAAAAAAAAAATAAAAAAAAAAATCATGGGTATTTATCAAAACTAACATTTCCAAGCACTGTACTATATTACTGCGTAAAAATTTGTGATACAGGATGCTCCTGCTTACTCTAACATACATACCTATCATTAAAATATAGTTTCTAGTATAATTGCATCCTTGATATATATATATATATATATATATATATATATATATATATATATATATATATATATATATATATATATATATATATATATATATATATATATATATACTGAGGGAGAAAGTTCTAGAGTATTATATTTAAGATAAATCTTTTCATAGAGTAAAAGGAAGCAAGAGCTTATTTCAAAAGCTTCCAAAACAATTAAGAATGGCATACTTCTCGTAGATTAACAGTAATAAAATATATTACACTGAGGTAAATACCTTACCTTCCAAGGTAAAAGAACAGTATATGTATATATAGTTACAACTTACAAGGACCTGGAATAACTAACTATTAATTTCTAACACTGCCTTTATAGTCTACAACAACTGTTGATAATAACTAGTTATAAATGAGCCGTTCCAAGCTTAGTTTGTTATGACTCGCAGTTAATTTAGTGAAACGTATGAGTTACAACCACCATTACAATTTCAAAAGTCTAACTTAAAGGTCACATTGGTTTTTATCAAAGAACTAATCCAATTTGTTTACCTTTAATTATACAGGGAAATTCCTTCAGTAATAGTAAATGAGCAACACTACCATGAAAAGAACTACCAATGAGTAGAATTTGCAAATAACTCATTTGTATCAACAAACTATACCTCTTTGTCAAAGATTTTCATACTTTGACAAAAATGAAAGTAATCTCCCACTAGAGACATCTAGACCACCAACTAGCAAAGACGTCACATAGTATAGCCTCAAAGTAAATGTTTTAATGAATTAACTTATTTCTCCAATTTATTTATTAATTTTTTTTTCGCCTCACCTTTATGCGTTCATGAACCACTCTTATATTAAATCAAAAAACTTACAAAAGGGGAAAAAGCTTCTACTAAATCATAAATACAGTACTATAATTCAAATGTGGTAAGCTAATACACTTTGACCATTTAGTAATTGCATATTAAAACAGAACAAACATTTAGAAATTGCATAGTAAATAAATAATTTGCAGAGCATTTTTAATTTTCTCCCAATTATTCAACTGAAATGCAGTAACTTCGTTCAGTTAACAGGAATACAGAAAACTACAGTCATGATTCATGTCAAAGAGCTCGAGTACGAGATTATAAAACCTACAAAATGACTAGGTTTTCAATAGCTGCTTTATTTCCAGTTGTATTATTGGATATAAATATTTTACCTACAATATATATAAAACTTAATAAACTGCTTGCATCCCTTTGCAAAAGCAACAATACCTTTCCCAATTATCAAGAGAATAAAATTCTAGTGTAATCATAGACAAAAACAAATTACAGTGGAATATTATTCTCTTGTAACTGGCTGGCAGGTTTAAAAAGTAAATGCTTCATTAGAGAATACTTGACAAATATACAAAAATCAATGTTGTTCATCTTAAACTCCTGTACCTGGAATTACAAAACAGTCAAAACATACAATGATTTAACATTAGAAAGACCAATGTTACTAACTCAAATCTATTGACTCTCTTCCCTGTATAACGCATGGAATACAAATAATGGAGGGGCTCTTTCATCACTAGGAATAACAGAGTAATATTCTTTTCCGCAACCACCATAGACATTTTCCTTTCACTTAACTCGAAAGATATGTGGTGCATGCAATGGTGGCAAATTTCTCCTTCGCCATTAGTAACTTATCATATGGGATCTACTTTTCTGCTAATCCATCAATTTTATATATTGGAAAATAAATACGACAAAAACTACCTTAATATACTTTTGAGATACAGTAACAGATTTGTCAGCTGAAGGCTGATACACAGATAACGACAATTCGTTTCCTGTAGGTTACTCTTTCTCATCAACACATGAATATTATATATTAAAATAGCTGAATTTTAAAGTTTTTTAATGTATAATAAGTTGTTGATGGGAAAATGGGAAACGTATAAAGAAGGATGATGAGGGTTCCACATAAGTTTGTACACAATTCTAAAAATAAATTCTCTTAGCAAAATGTAAAACTAGTACAAAGTAGGACATGCAAAAGAATTTATTTTTTTGGCTCGAAGCAATTTTACATTCAGCAGGTAGTCCATAACAATAGGCTATACATCAGTGGCAGCAATATAAAAAGTAAGAGGAAGGTATGTGGATCCACCTTCCCAGTTTATCAGCCAAAAAATAATTAAAAAATATGAACAGGGCACATGTTTTAGTAATGTATTCCCACAAGTATTCAAGGCACGAAACCATACTGGAGCACCTATCAAGAGCTTGCACTAAATCTGTCTCCATCCCTATAAGGTGCTTGAAACAAAAAACTAATTGACTGCAAAATATGAAGAACAATTCCCTCTCCCATTCACTCATTATTAAACCTTTTCCCCACAAAGAGTCAAACTGATACAGCGGTTTAAAAAAAAAAAAAATCACCACCACCAGAGCTGTATTATATTCATTACATAAAATTATAAATTCTGTGCTGTAAAATCAAACTACATACATAATACTGTTTTCAAAGGTTTCTCAAATTTAATAGAATAATCTTCAAATACATACCAACTACTCCCAGATCATAGGACAGTGTAAATTGAGAAATAACTCTGGGAACAACACTATTAAGGAGGTTGCTAATATTAGTCATAACTAAAATAGGAAATTAGCATTACTGGAGACAAACATGTTCAGAATTATTGTCCCAACACCAAACTACCAACCATACATACCTAGAGCATGATTTCAACAAGTTAAAATGTTGCTGCAACGATACCAAATATCTAAGGACACAAGCATAACATTCCAAAACATTATTTATAAGTCCCACTCACACCATTCTTTAACTGTAATAATATGATCATAAACAGACCAAACTTTTTTTTTATACCTTACAACATAAGTATATCTTTCCATACAAAATGTAACCTTAAAAACTGCAACTTCAGCCCTTAGAAACACTAATACTTGTAATGTATACTTATTTTATTTCAGAATTAAAATAAAATAATAGGTGGAAGCGAGGAAAAAGTATTCTATGTATTTAAGTAAACTAAGAGTACTGTACTATTTAAGGTTGTGACGAGGTAATTTCCGAATCGCATGACTTAAGCCAGATCTTGTAAAGATGAGTAACCCCTAAAATTCTAATAAAATGTTATGGGTGATTTGCCTACATGTTACTTTCAATTACCGTAACTAAGTAATTCGAACAATACACAGTTTATATGAATGAAAGCCAGATTACTTTAATTAGAGCTAATTATGCATTTTACACTGATTACTGCAGAACTGACATAGTTATTACGATAAAAGGCATATCAGCACCAAGGGAAGTACAGACTACGATGAACAGTTCTGCCTATCTATAATAACCACAAATCTCTGACATGAAGCCAATGTATTTACAACTACAAATTAGTGCAAATGCTTACTTACGCGCCACCAGCTATGAAGAAAATAGAATCATGGAATTTAATATATTAAGATAGGTTTCATTTGGTTATTCATCATTATGAAAAGAATTGAAATTATTTAGTTCGTGGATGTATCATTTTCATTACTCTCTGGGGGCGTGAAAGTAAAAATATAACCAAAACTAATGTGACATGGTATTGTTAGTAATACCATTAATAACCATAATGCTTTGTTATGAAGTCAAGGGTGTTGTGAATAGGAAATATCTAAAACGTATCGGTACGGGTTTACTTTCACACCCCAAAAGGAAAAAATTCCCAATGAAAGTTATGATATTAAGCTAGTTTGCTTGAGGGAAAGTTGATAAATGAAACCATTCTTCTGGTGGTATAAACACCAAAAATTAATTCTATTATGGTATGTACGGCTTCAAATATGTTAGGTTCGATTAGGGTCGGTAAGTACCCACCACCGCCCAACAATACAGACATTATCAAAATACAATTATCAGATTATTTCAATACATCCAAACTTATTCGAAAAAATTAGCTTCAGTCCAAAAATTGAAGGGAGGCCTAAAACGAATCTTAACCCACTTGGACTCTCTGTTAAGGATCAGGGCAACCAACCACCACACCATGTCGGTAACAAAGTTACCTTCATGAAACCGCAACAATCCGAAGGATTACCTATTTGGTACTCTGCAGCCGTCATATACTATATTCAGCATGCAGGGCCTACATAAAATTGGGCAGAATGGGGGCTGAAACAATTCTACCGGTAGAGAACTTATATCCGACTCATGTTTGTCAAAGTAGGTCATGCATGACTGCCCCATGGAGCAGACTTACTTCATCAGTACCAAATGGAGTTGTGCTACAATAATTAGCGTCCCCTTCAACATTAATAATGACAAACTAATTTAGGAATAAACCCTGACAACAGAATACGCCGGGGGGACCCTTCAAACATTTGGGTACCACCATTAATAACGTTGTCGATAGAGCTGCATCATTAGGGTCAATTTTAGGGGGGATTATGGACAAAATAAAACAAAGACATGATCATCAACTTAGTACATCACCCTGAGCGTTTAGGTGAATTCGCCGGTATTCCATATCACAGAGTTGGCCACCACCTCCTCCTCCTCCCCGCCCCAGAAGAACCATCGCCGGCATTCTTTCTTCAGTAATGATGAGAATTTGAAATAAAAACACCATCACGCCCTCAACACGCCCCTCGTCTTCACCGCCCACCCGTCTTATTCGACTTGAACATGAACACCCACTTTCAGGGAAACCTTCAGAACTTACCATCGTTAATCAAGTTTTCACTCCCGCTTAATACACAAGGCTACACGCACAGACTGACCAACTTCAGCAGAGGATGTTCAACTTCAAGGGGCGTAGTGCAAAGGACTGACGTCACTTCGTCGTATATCCCTCCGCTCTCTTGCCCAAACCCTTTGCCAGGGGCTTATTTATTGGTCCGTCCCCTCACAACGCTCACGATCAGCCAATCACAATGCTTTTTACAGCTTTCCAAATGTCACTTCAGAATAACTTTAATACATTTATGAGGCTATTTTTCTATAGACAATACTGCCTCCGATGGACGAATTTACGGAGTTTTAGATAACGGAATTGCGTTAAAAGTAATAAATTTTACATTAATGCAAGGAAAAGGAACTACTTCGTGACAATTCCAGGTGTCTATGCAACAACTGACTGTCGAATGGCGAAAAATTTTGGCAGGAAAGCCAAAATTTCCTCCGTGACTCGAACTCGCTCGTGTGTTGTTTGCTCATCAGTAAATATATGCTTTCATTGGGTTTTGAGGCTTATAATGAGATAAATGTCATTCACCGCGTCAAATATAATTACCGCGAAAAATCCTGGCGGTGGGAGAAGCACATAGGCCAATCAAGATTTGAAACAGAGGATATTGCCATATATGGTAAAGTTGGAATTCCGACAGGATTCTATAATACGGGCTGAGAAAAATAACGTCAGGAATGGCAGTCGTTTGACAGAATTCCATGATTCACAAACGATTCTTCTTAAATTCGTAAAAATAATAGTTTAATACCATATAAGGATATCATGTGCTGTGAAAGTTGCCATTTCTTTTTTCCGTGATGTCGAGTTCGTCGATGCCGAGGCCAATGTTTATGAGTCACTCATAATGCTATGACAGTTGTTGCCATTGAATGCATTCTCATCATACAGCGTACTTGTGACACATGTTATAGTGTGTTATACTAAATCATTTTTATGTAGGATTTCCTGATATTTCTTCAGTGTCTTTCCCAAGGAATAAATATATTGTTTTCTTGGTTATTTTAATTTCGAGAGTCATCGTACCATTCCCACCCACCCGACCGCAGTAAATTCGGTGTAAACAAGACATGTCAACTATCAATTTTAGATTTTACCAGAAAAAAATATATATTTATATGTATTTATAACCCTATTATTGAGTAGATAACAGTGAGGTACATATTAACTAAATAGGAAACGCGGATATTGTTAAGGAGAGTCATCCCAAAGTATTCAGCTAGCGTTATTCATATTTACAAGGCAAGTCACCTGTCCTTACCCAACCTAACCTAACCTAACAAATTACAGCGTTATTTAACCTTACATGGGATTCTGGGGGATGATCCTCTTAACATGATCCGAAATAGTATATATATATATATATATATATATATATATATATATATATATATATATATATATATATATATATATATATATATATATATATATATATATATATATATATATATATATATATATATATATATATATATATATATATATATATATATATATATATATATATATATATATATATATATATATATATATATATATATATATATATATATATATATATATATATATATATATATATATATATATATATATAATATATATATATATATATATATATATATATATATATATATATATATATATATATGTGTGTGTGTGTGATTACCTAATTGTGTTTACGGGAAAGAGCCCAAAGCTCGTATCTTCCCGTCTCCTCATCGGTTCCATTTTAGACTTAGTCATACTTATCATACCTGTCCTTAAAACTAGGGATTGAGATAGCATTAACTACCTCCTCGCTTAGCCAATTCCAATTATCAACTACTCTTACACTGAAAAACTATTTCCTTACATCCTGCAAACAAGTTTTCTTACCAAGCTTCAAACTATGACCTCTAGTTCTAGAGCCAGCCATATCAAAATTTCGATCCCTATCCACTCTATCATAACCATGAAGGAATTTAAAGACTGTCACCATATCCCCCCTCACTCTTCTAGCTTCGAGTGATGGTAAGTCTAATTCCCTCAGCCTCTCATCATAACTGAGATTGCGTATTTCTGCCACCAGTTTCGTGGCATGTCTTTGAACTTTTTCAAGCTTAGCTATGTGCTTTTTCAAGTGCGGATTCCAAAAGGGGGCTGCATATTCGAGTTTTGGCCTCACATAGGTTACATAAATATTTCTGAACATTTCCTTGTCCATGTGTGTGTGATTACCTAATTGTGATTACCTAATTGTGTTTACGGGAAAGAGCACAAAGCTCGTATCTTCCCGTCTCCTCATCGGTTCCATTTTATACTTAGTCATACTTATCATACCTGTCCTTAAAACTAGGGATTGAGATAGCATTAACTACCTCCTCGCTTAGCCAATTCCAATTATCAACTACTCTTACACTGAAAAAGTATTTCCATACATCCTGTGAAGAAGTTTTCTTACCAAGCTTCAAACTATGACCTCTAGTTCTAGAGCCAGCCATATCAAAATATCGATCCCTATCCACTCTATCATAACCATGAAGGAATTTAAAGACTGTCACCATATCCCCCCCTCACTCTTCTAGCTTCGAGTGATGGTAAGTCTAATTCCCTCAGCCTCTCATCATAACTGAGATTGCGTATTTCTGGCACCAGTTTCGTGGCATGTCTTTGAACTTTTTCAAGCTTAGCTATGTGCTTTTTTGTACTTAGTGATACTTATCATACCTGTCCTTAAAACTATGGATTGAGATAGCATTAACTACCTCCTCGCTTAGCCAATTCCAATTATCAACTACTCTTACACTGAAAAACTATTTCCTTACATCCTGCAAAGAAGTTTTCTTACGAAGCTTCAAATTATGACCTCTAGTTCTAGAGCCAGCCATATCAAAATATCGATCCCTATCCACTCTATCATAACCATGAAGGAATTTAAAGACTGTCACCATATCCCCCCTCACTCTTCTAGCTTCGAGTGATGGTAAGTCTAATTCCCTCAGCCTCTCATCATAACTGAGATTGCGTATTTCTGGCACCAGTTTCGTGGCATGTCTTTGAACTTTTCAAGCTTAGCTATGTGCTTTTTCAAGTGTGGATTCCAAAAGGGGTGTGTGATTACCTAATTGTGTTTACGGGAAAGAGCCCAAAGCTCGTATCTTCCTGTGTGTGTGTGTTTGTGTGTAATTACCTAATTGTGCGTACGGGAAAGATCCCAAAAGCTCGTAATTCCCCGTCTACTGGTCGGTTCCATTTTTGTACTTAGTGATACTTATCATTCTTGTCCTTAAAATTATAGATTGAGTTAGAATTAACTACCTCCTCGCTTAGCCAGCTCCAATCATCAACTACTCTTACACTAAAAAAGTACTTCCTTACATCCTGCAAAGAAATTTTCTTACAAAGCTTCAAAATATAACCTCTAGTTCTAGTGCCAGCCATATCGAAATAATGATCCCCATCCACTCTGTCATAACCATGAAGGAATATAGAAACCGTCACCAATCCCCCTCATTCTTCTAGCTTCGAGGGATGGTAAATCAAATTCTCTAAACCTCTCCTCATAGCTGAGATTGCGTGGCATGTCTATTAACTTTTTCCAACTTAACTATGTGCATTTTCAAACGTGGATTCCAAAAGGAGTTGCATATTCAAGTTTTGGCCTCACCTAGGTTACATAAGTATTTCTAAACATTTCCTTGTCCATGTGCCTGAAGGCTACCCTTACATTTGATAAGAATGCATATGCTACCCTTACTATGCCATTTATATGTATTTCTGGAGACAAATCTACCAGTATGTTTACTCCTAGATCTCTCTCATTTTCTGTCTCTTGAAGTTGTACTCCAGCCACCGAGTAGTCAAGCTTCTTTGGTTTTGGCAGGTGTAATGGTTACCCTGAGTGCATGTCCTTACTAACCGCAGACCGTGGCTGGCCGAAAACCCTCGACCTATTGCCTTGGAGTCTCAGACGCTGCTGCTTTGCCAGTGCGATCATATATATATATATATATATATATATATATATATATAATATATATATATATATATATATATATTCAAATGCTTTCACATATGGTAATGTGCTAATTTAATTATTATTGGTTCCAAATGAGATTGAGATTTGAATTAAATGCGAAAACGAGGCCACTAGTGAGGTTGGGGGAAGCTTTAATATGAAAAGAGTGGTATTCAGATAGAATGCGTTCTTTCCTAGCATAGTAGATATAGCAGTAAGGTTTGTTTCCCTTCTAGGATCTTCTGTGGTGTAGTTGGTAGCGCCTTGGCACAGTAATTATGTGTTCTAGGTTCAAGTCCCGGTCGAGATAAAAATTATTCATATATATATATATATATATATATATATATAATATATATATATATATATATAATTGTATTTACATAATGCTGCACATGTGAAAGGGCCCTACGCTAACAAATCTCCGGCTTTTTATCGGTTTCAGTCTTAACTGCATATATAATTTTGAGGGAAAAAGTGATAAGCATCATTTTGAATTTAGAAATTTTAACCGATTAGGAGACGGGGACTTACGAGCATAGGGTTCTTTCCCATAAAAAAAAATTATATAAGTATGTGTAGGCATGTGGGTACACAAACTCAGATCTTCTTGTAGGAAAAGTTTTCGCAGAATGGATGCCTATTCCTCCCTTAAGAACCTGCGAATAAATAAATTAAGTTTATTGTATGCCAGCTCTACATATGCGTTTCTCATTAAATAAATATACACCCACACACTCACACACACACACACACACACAAATACGAGCTTTGGGCTCTTTCCCGTAAACACAATTAGGTAATCAACCTTACAGCCACAGAGGTATGCAAAGCGCTGATGGATTTAGATGTTCATAAAGCTACAGGTCCTGATGACATATCCCCTCATGTGCTTAAAAAATGAGCAAACTCAATATCAGTGGCACTAAGTATCATATTTAAAAAGTCACTGGAGTCAGGAGAGATTCCAAGATGCTGGAAACAAGCAAATGTGATACCTATCTTCAAAAAGGGAAGGAGGGATACGGCTCTGAACTATAGACCAGTTTCCTTGACCAGCATAGTTTGCAAAGTTATGGAGAAACTACTAAGGAAACATATCTCTCTTCACTTGGAATCCTTCAACTTTTTGTCAGTGAGGCAACATGGCTTCAGAGAAGGTAGATCAACAGTAACAAACTTATTAGAATTTTATGATGAGGTAAGCCAAATCTTACAGGAAAGAGAGGGCTTGGCAGATTGCATATTCCTAGACTTCCAGAAAGCGTTTGACACTGTTCCACATGGGAGACTTATTAGGAAGCTGCAATCAATGGCTAGAATAGGTGGAAATGTTTTGGAATGGATAAAAACTTACTTAGAAGGAAGGGAACAGAGGGTTAGAGTAAGACACTCAGTGTCTGAATGGAGAAGAGTTAGTAGTGGAGTTCCACAGGGTTCAGTTTTAGGGCCACTTTTGTTCCTTGTATATGTAAATGACCTACCAGAGTCTGTAAATTCATTCATGAATATGTTTGCAGATGATGCAAAGATTGTGAAGAAAGTAAAAAACGAGAACAATGGTAGAGAACTTCAGGAGATCTAAATAATCTGCATGAGTGGTCAGAAAAGTGGCTAATGAAATTCAATACTTCAAAATGTAAGGTAATGAGAATGGGTACAAGTGCAAAAAGGCCCAAGCTTGACTACTCGGTGGCTGGAGTACAACTTCAAGAGACAGAAAATGAGAGAGATCTAGGAGTAAACATACTGGCAGATTTGTCTCCAGAAATACATATAAATGGCATAGTAAGGGCAGCATATGCATTCTTATCAAATGTAAGGGTAGCCTTCAGGCACATGGACAAGGAAATGTTCAGAAATATTTATGTAACCTATGTGAGGCCAAAACTCGAATATGCAGCCCCCTTTTGGAATCCGCACTTGAAAAAGCACATAGCTAAGCTTGAAAAAGTTCAAAGACATGCCACGAAACTGGTGGCAGAAATACGCAATCTCAGTTATGATGAGAGGCTGAGGGAATTAGACTTACCATCACTCGAAGCTAGAAGAGTGAGGGGGGATATGGTGACAGTCTTTAAATTCCTTCATGGTTATGATAGAGTGGATAGGGATCGATATTTTGATATGGCTGGCTCTAGAACTAGAGGTCATAGTTTGAAGCTTCGTAAGAAAACTTCTTCGCAGGATGTAAGAAAATACTTTTTCATTGTAAGAGTAGTTGACGATTGGAATTGGCTAAGCGAGGAGGTAGTTAATGCTATCTCAATCCATAGTTTTAAGGACAGGTATGATAAGTATGACTAAGTATAAAATGGAACCGATGAGGAGACGGGAAGATACGAGCTTTGGGCTCTTTCCCGTAAACACAATTAGGTAATCACACAATCCATAGTTTTAAGGACAGGTATGATAAGTATCACTAAGTACAAAATGGAACCGATCACGAGAGGGGAAGATACGAGCTTTGGGCTCTTTCCCGTAAGCACAATTAGGTAATCACACATACATATATATATATATATATATATATATATATATATATATATATATATATATATATATATATATATATATATATATATATATATATATATATATATATATATATATATATATATATATATCATTCAGACGATTACTTTTAATAAAACATAAACATTCACACAGACAAAGAGCGTTGGCAAGCGTCTCAGAAAAGTCGTGGCTTATAGGGTTAGACATTGGCATCTGCAATATGCACGTGGGGGCCTTGGAACATATATGGGAAGTGCTTTTGTGATTAATTTGTCTGGTAGTATATGATATTATTTGCAATCTCTTAATTTTTGCTGCACTAAACCGTATTACATGTACACTACAGGAATTATTTATTTTCGAAGCGAAATCGTGATAATGTATATAATTTGGTTGGTTTGGTTTCAGTTTTACGTCACGAACTCCCTTTTCTACTAAGGGCTAGGACGGTTGCCTTCTTACGAAGGACTTGTTTTGGCAGATGTAATCGTTACTCTGAGTGTATGCCCTTACTAACCTCAGTCCGTTAGTAAGGGCATACACTCAGGGTAACTAATTTACGAAGCATTAATGGCATTATTTTGACCCGTATTACATATTTGTAATTAAAAGGTCATTATACTTCAGAAGATAATCACATATACAGAAGCATTAAGAAAGTTGACATGATAACATTGCATGCCGCCTCGGCCACGTTTGTCTGTCCTTGAGGGGAAGGTCGTTTTGGGGGATTGGAAAAAGGCGAAAGAGTGACGTGAGGAAGCTATTACGACTGTGGTAAACAGTCTCATAATATCCATTGCTATTCAAGGCATTGCATTATTTTAAGAGCCTTGCATAAGTACATTTGTCGTGGGTAGGGGGGGGGGAGTTAAGTTCTTCACTCTCACTTCAGCTATGTAGCAGCAAGTGGAGCCGAGAACATAGATAGGTAGCCAAACTTTTCCTCTAACACATCTATACTTATAAGTTACTTTTATTTTTAGCAGAATAATAATTGTACAAAAATGGAAATAACTATTTGCTTGTTTGTTTGTTTAATAGTCAGTCTTCATGCGATAAGACACGGACTATAATCAGAATATATTCATAACTTTATCTTTCCACTCACCTTCATTTTATCCATGCGTCACCATCTTTGCTTCTACCAAGTTCGCGAATGCGTTTCCTTTATTGCTATCAATGCACCCCTTATATGACTTCCATTTTCTCCACCCTTTAAGACATATTATGTATCCCTTGCAGCTAGAGCCGTACGTACTCTAGCACGTCAGTCTGCCAAAATCCTCGCCTTGTACAGTGTGTATGTATCCATTTTACAAACGTGTCTTTCTATTTAAATAACAGCTTACAATTAAAATATTGCGTTTTATTAAAGGATTATAAGTGATATGACTCTCTCTCTCTCTCTCTCTCTCTCTCTCTCTCTCTCTCTCTCTCTCTCTCTCTCTCTCTCTCTCTCTCTCTCTCTCTCTCTCTATATATATATATATATATATATATATATATATATATATATATATATATATATATATATATATATATATTATTTATTTATTGAAAGAGTCATAGGGAGATGAAGAATATATCAGAGGACTAAGTGTTTTCGTATAATTCAAGTATTCATCTTCAGAGCAAGAAAATATACTATA
>JAXCGZ010015274.1:17500-32500 GCA_037179515.1 Halocaridina rubra | reverse complement strand
GCTGTCACACACGGATACCTTACAAATTATAACCTATCGTTCACTAATTATAGATCTTCGTAACTAGAATCTTAAAACAAGTTATCTTTTCTCCTCAACGAGGGCGTTCTCTCTCTCTCTCTCTCTCTCTCTCTCTCTCTCTCTCTCTCTCAGTTATATTTAATGAGAAATGTTGCGTTTTAACTTCAAACCAATTTATATTCTTACGTTTCAAAATCAATGCTGATCCCAATGAATTTTATTAGCTCTCATTAACAACTCTTCTCTTCTTCTTCTTCTTCTTCAGTTTTTCTCTCTTTCATGTGGGTCGCTAAACATGACCAAGCTCCTCCGCCACTCTTGTTTCGTTTTTTTCGGCAAGATGCTCTTCCTGACGCCAACTTTCTCCATTTATCCGGGCTTAGGACCTGCACCAGATACGTAGGCTTGGAACACCCGGTGGTCGGGTTCCACTGAAATCTACCCTGTAGCAAATATTTTAAACTGTCTAAAATTCCCGTGACCTGCTATGGCCGTAGAAATGCGACGTGCGATAGTTCCGGTTTTACGTCACGGACTCCATTTTCTACCAAGGGCTAGGACGATTGCCTTCTTGCGAAGGACTTGTTTCGGCAGATGTAATCGTTACCCTGAGTGCATGCCCTTAATAACCTCAGACCGTGACGGGGTACGAACCCTCGACCTGACGCCAGAAATTCTCGTGACCTGCTTTGGCCGAAGAAATGCGACTTGCGATGATGTTATGAAAACCTTGACTCATTGTCTGCCTCTACTGAAATTAATCAGGAAAACTCATATTGCGAATATTTAAACCCAAGAATTTAAGGAAAGTTAAAAAAGATTGCCTCTACCTTCGTTTATTTTCAGTTAAAATTATTGGAAAATAAATAACCCAATTACGTCTATTTGAGGGGGGTGATCCATTCAATCAAGCCGTAGCAGAATGAAAGTGTAGTTTATCGGTGAGAGTGGTTGCGATGGTTCTGTTTTGAGTGTGCCCTTGAGTCTCTTTGGCAGCAAAATTAGCATTATGAAGTTAAAAAGTACCTCACACAAGTCAAATTTACAGGGAAACGTACCCACAAAATAGATAAATCATGAAGAAAACAATATGTGCAATAAACTTGTCAAATTCAATATATTTGTTTTGTATGTTTTTGAAACTAGCAGTTAAATACACTTATCACAAAACTATCCTGAAATAACATTGTTACTGGTATTAAAAGAGTAATTTTAGATTAGAAATATATTTCACGAATATATGAATTTGTAGATTATTTATTTTCCCGTTGCTAGTGGTAAGTGATGTGTATTCAGTGAGTGTAATTACCTAATTGTAATTACCTAATTGTGCTTACGGGAAAGAGCCCCAAGCTCGTAACTTCCCGTCTCCTGGTCGGTTCCATTTTGTACTTAGTGATACTTATCATATTTGTTTTTAAAACTATGTTTTGAGATAGCATTAACTACCTCCTCGCTTAGTGAATTCCAATTTTCAACTACTCTTACACTACAAAAGTACTTCCTTACATCTTGCAAAGAAGTTTTCTTACGAAGCTGTGTGTATGTGTGTGTGTGTAGTTTGTGAGTTTTTGTTGTATGAGATATAAATATGGTTTCATGCTTCGTATGTCTCAGCTGAGGTTAGTAAAGGCATACACTCAGGGTAACGATTACATCTGCCAAAACAAGTCCTTCGCAAGAAGGCAACCGTGCCAGCCTTTAGTTGAAAAGGGAGTTCGTGACGTAAAACCGAAACCAACCAACCAACCAAAGAAATCACAGATCAAGTACAGATAACAACTCCCAGTACATGAAATAAACCCGTATATTGTTAGGTTGAGTTAGGTTAAGTCATAAATAGGTTTGACATTAACCTAACTTAATGTAACTTAAGTTGACCTAACCTAACTTAACAATTTGTGGAGTTATTTAACGTACAGGGAACGTTATCTATACTTGATCCGAAATCAGACTTTGCAAGAGTTTGGGCTACGATTACCTGATACATCATATGGACATACTCAAATACAAAGGGCAGTATGTATTAATAGTCCAGGGTAAATCTAGAATTTCTTTAATTTTGATACGCCCTCGTCCTGTTGTTGAACTTCAGCAGCTGTAGCTATTTCATGATTCTGTATTATGAATTGTGGGTTTTCTCATAGTTAATTGTGCTGTGGTGGTTACTCGCCAATCAAAGGACTGTCCCCTGACTAAAAATTCTACATTCTCTTTTTCATACTGTGCCTTTTCATCTTTTTTCTTGGATATAGCTAGGTGGGTTCCAATTAGGTGAGTGGACGAGAATTCTCTGCCTCAAATAGTTCATTTTCTCTCATCCGGCAATATCCCTTTTCCTTCTCCAGGTGTGTGGGACAAGAAGATCGCCCCCATGTTCCCCCGAGTAGTAAAATTCGACTAACTGGAACGGAGAGAGGGGGCTGGGAATCCCCCCATTTGTACTTTACCCGCGCAAAGAGTTAAGGGGGGTTTACACGGTCAAACGGTTCGTCGAACGCGGTTCGACAGACAAGTGTTTGAAGTGATGTTCGAACGTGTGAACGGGGTATTTGGTTGTCGAACAAGTTTGTCAAACGTGTTCGACAACCAAATACCACGTTTAACAAACGTGTTCGACAACCAAATACCCCGTTCACACGTTCGAACATCACTTCAAACACTTGTCTGTCGAACCGCGTTCGAAGAACCGTTTGACCGTGTAAACCCCCCTTTAAAGTATTGCTCTGACTAGGTCATTCCCTTGTTAGGAAAATTATGGCCCTTGTATATAGTATAGCATGACATACCTAATATAGTTGCCAAGATTTTTTTTTATTTTTAATTTTTTTTTTGAATTATTATTATTTATTTTTTTAGCCCGTAAGATTCATTGAAACCGGCCGCGGTTAAGATACCTCATATCAGTTATTTAATCTGTGGTTATTTAGATAACGTCGACACGTAATGTAATAATAATGATAAGATGTGACAAAGCTTAAGTAAAATGTGGGTGTGTGTGCTCGCTGGATTGAAAAAAAAAAGCTGTTTTGACAGTAAAAAAATTTATTACTCGATTTTTACTTTTTTATATAAATGTATTCTAATCTTCTCTATCTAATAATGAATAAGATAGAGAGATAGATAGAGAAAGAAAGAAAATTTGAATATGATCCAGTATATATATATATATATATATATATATATATATATATATATATATATATATATATATATATATATATATATATATATATATATATATATATATATATATATATATATATATATATATATATATATATATATATATATATATATATATATATATATATATATATATAAACCTAATTGTGATTACCTACTTGTGTTTACGGGAAAGAGCCCAAAGCTCGTATCTTCCCGTCTCCTCATCGGTTCCATTTTATACTTAGTCATACTTATCATACCTGTCCTTAAAACTAGGGATTGAGATAGCATTAACTACCTCCTCGCTTAGCCAATTCCAATTATCAACTACTCTTACACTGAAAAACTATTTCCTTACATCCTGCAAAGAAGTTTTCTTACCAAGCTTCAAACTATGACCTTTAGTTCTAGAGCCAGCCATATCAAAATATCGATCCCTATCCACTCTATCATAACCATGAAGGAATTTAAAGACTGTCACTATATTCCCCCTCACTCTTCTAGCTTCGAGTGATGGTAAGTCTAATTCCCTCAGCCTCTCATCATAACTGAGATTGCGTATTTCTGGCACCAGTTTCGTGGCATGTCTTTGAACTTTTTCAAGCTTAGCTATGTGCTTATTCAAGTGCGGATTCCAAAAGGGGGCTGCATATTCGAGTTTTGGCCTCACATAGGTTACATAAATATTTCTGAACATTTCCTTGTCCATGTGCCTGAAGGCTACCCTTACATTTGATAAGAATGCATATGCTGCCCTTACTATGCCATTTATATGTATTTCTGGAGACAAATCTGCCAGTATGTTTACTCCTACATCTCTCTCATTTTCTGTCTCTTGAAGTTGTACTCCAGCCACCGAGTAGTCAAGCTTGGGCCTTCTTGCACTTGTACCCATTCTCATTACCTTACATTTTGAAGTATTGAATTTCATTAGCCACTTTTCTGACCACTCATGCAGATTATGTAGATCCTCCTGAAGTTCTCTACCATTGTTCTCGTTTTTTACTTTCTTCACAATCTTGCATCATCTGCAAACATATTCATGAATGAATTTACAGACTCTGGTAGGTCATTTACATATACAAGGAACAAAAGTGGCCCTAAAACTGAACCCTTTGGAACTCCACTACTAACTCTTCTCCATTCAGACACTGAGTGTCTTACTCTAACCCTCTGTTCCCTTCCTTCTAAGTTAGTTTTTATCTATTCCAAAACATTTCCACCTATTCTAGCCATTGATTGCAGCTTCCTAATAAGTCTCCCATGTGGAACAGTGTCAAACGCTTTCTGGAAGTCTAGGAATATGCAATCTGCCCAGCCCTCTCTTTCCTGTAAGATTTGGCTTACCTCATCATAAAATTCTACTAAGTTTGTTACTGTTGATCTACCTTCTCTGAAGCCATGTTGCCTCACTGACAAAAAGTTGAAGGATTCCAAGTGAAGAGAGATATGTTTCCTTAGTAGTTTCTCCATAACTTTGCAAACTATGCTGGTCAAGGAAACTGGTCTATAGTTCAGAGCCGTATCCCTCCTTCCCTTCTTGAAGATAGGTATCACATTTGCTTGTTTCCAGCATCTTGGAATCTCCCCCGACTCCAGTGACTCCTTAAATATGATACTTAGTGCCACTGATATTGTGTTTGCGCATTTTTTAAGCACATGAGGGGATATGTCATCAGGACCTGTAGCTTTATGAACATCTAAATCCATCAGCGCTTTGCATACCTCTGTGGCTGTAAGGTTGATGTTCTCTAATACCGGCCCTTGAGCTTCTATCACTGCAATCTGAGGGGGTGGGGTATTTTCTACTGTAAATACAGACTGAAACTCCTTGTTCAATTCTTTGCAGATCTCTTCATCCGTCTCAGTGATGCTTCCATCCGCTCTCTTTAGCCTTAAAACCTGTTCTTTTACCTTCAGTTTTCCTCTGATAAAGCTGTGGAACAGCTTGGGATTTTCTTTAGCCTTCCTGGTGATGTCCCTCTCATAGTCTCTCTCTGCCTCTCTCCTTTTACTTAGGTAGTCATTTCTTGCTGTTTTGTAGGTTTGCCAGGCATTTATGTTTTTTCTCCTCCTATACCTTTTCCAGCATTTGTCTCTCCACTCCTTAGCTCTTTTACACTTATGTATGTATGTATGTATGTATGTATGTATGTATGTATGTATGTGTGTGTGTGTGTGGTAAGGAAGCCCATCAGTGCAAAAAAAACAAACAAACAGAAAAAATAACGCTTTATTTCGGGTCCAATTAGGACCCGATATATAGCGTTATTTTTTCTGTGTTGTTTCAGTGCTGTATGCTAACAGCTTGTGAGTCAAATATATCTGAACATTTCCTTGTCCATGTGCCTGAAGGCTACCCTTACATTTGCTAAGAAAGCCTATGCTGCCCTTACAATGCCATTTATATGCATTTCTGGAGACAAATGTGCTAGCATGTTTACTCCTAGATCTCTCTCATTCTCTGCCTCTTGAAGTTCTATTCCTGCTATTGAGTAGTCAAGCTTGGGCCTTCTTGCACTTGTACCCATTCTCATTACCTTACATATGTAAATATTGGATGTAAGGTGTGTGTGTGTGTTTGTTTATATGTATAGATAGATAGATAGATACATATATAAGTAAAAAGAATATGAAAATAACAGACATACATACATACATAAATACATACGCACATACATACATACATACTTACATGCATACATACATACATACATACATGCATATATATATATATATATATATATATATATATATATATATATATATATATATACATATATATATATATATTTATATATATATATATATATATATATATATATATATATATATATATATATATATATATATATATATATATATATATATATATATAATCAAATAAGCACATTATCATATGTGAAAACATGAATCATATTTTACACCGACTGGGACTCTAACCTAGGACACATAATTGCTGTATCTTCCTGTTTTTTTTTTTTTATAATTTAGTTTTATTGTCTATGTAATTCATTGTATTGTAAAAAAGAAAAAAGAAAAATGTAATTCTTGTTTGTAAATAAACTACTACTACTACCAAGGCACTACCCACTACTCGTTTAGATCTTCTTTGGTGTAGTGGGTAGCGCCTCAGTACAGTAATTATTTGTCTTATGTTGGAGTCCCGATCGGGGTAAAATATGATTCACACACACACACACACACACACACACACACACACACACACACACAGAAAATGAGAGAGATCTAGGAGTAAACATATTGGCAGATTTGTCTCCAGAAATACATATAAATGGCGTAGTAAGGGCAGCATATGCATTCTTATCAAATGTAAGGGTAGCCTTCAGGCACATGGACAAGGAAATGTTCAGAAATATTTATGTAACCTATGTGAGGCCAAAACTCGAATATGCAGCCCCCTTTTGGAATCCGCACTTGAAAAAGCACATAGCTAAGCTTGAAAAAGTTCAAAGACATGCCACAAAACTGGTGCCAGAAATACGCAATCTCGGTTATGATGAGAGGCTGAGGGAATTAGACTTGCCATCACTCGAAGCTAGAAGAGTAAGGGGGGATATGGTGACAGTCTTTAAATTCCTTCATGGTTATGATAGAGTGGATAGGGATCGATATTTCGATATGGCTGGCTCTAGAACTAGAGGTCATAGTTTGAAGCTTCGGAAGAAAACTTGTTTGCAGGATGTAAGGAAATACTTTTTCAGTGTAAGAGTAGTTGATAATTGGAATTCGCTAAGCGAGGAGGTAGTTAATGCTACCTCAATCCATAGTTTTAAGGACAGGTATGATAAGTATCACTAAGTCTAAAATGGACCGATGAGGAGACGGAGATACGAGCTTTGGGCTCTTTCCGTAAACACAATTAGGTAATCACAATTAGGTAATCACACTATATATATATATATATATATATATATATATATATATATATATATATATATATATATATATATATATGTATATATATATATATATATATATATATATATATATGTATATATATATATATATATATATATATATATATATATATATATATATATATATATATATATATATATGTATATGTATATGTATATATATATATATATATATATATATATATATATATATATATATATATATATATATATATATATATATATATATATATATATATATATATATATATATATATATATATATATATATATCCGCTCTCTTTAAAACCTTGTTTTTTGACCTTCAGTCTTCCTTTGATAAAGCTGTGGAAAAGTTTGAGACTATCTTTAGCCTTCCTGGTGATATCCCATTCATAGTCTCTCTCTGCCTCTCTTCTTTTACTTAGGTAATAATTTTTTGCTCTTCTATCAGTCTGCCAAACATTTATGTTCTTTCTTCTCCTCTAATTCCTTTCCAGCATATGTCTCTCCACTCCTTAGCTCTCTTACACTCATTATTGAATCATTTCAGTCTGGCATGAACAACTCCTATTTTGGTGGAAGGTATACAACAATCTTCTATCTTCCCATATTCCTCACGAAAGATTTAGTACATTTCTTATGTGTGTGTATGCATGCATGTGTATATATATATATATATATATATATATATATATATATATATATATATATATATATATATATATATATATATGTGTGTGAGTGTGTGTGTGTGTGTGTGTGTGTGTGTGTGTGTGTGTGTGTGTGATTACCTAATTGTGATTACCTAATTGTGTTTACGGGAAAGAGCCCAAAGCTCGTATCTTCCCGTCTCCTCATCGGTTCCATTTTAGACTTAGTCATACTTATCATACCTGTCCTTAAAACTATGGATTGAGATAGCATTAACTACCTCCTCTCTTAGCCAATTCCAATTATCAACTACTCTTACACTGAAAAACTATTTCCTTACATCCTGCAAACAAGTTTTTTTACCAAGCTTCAAACTATGACCTCTAGTTCTAGAGCCAGCCATATCAAAATATCGATCCCTATCCACTCTATCATAACCATGAAGGAATTTAAAGACTGTCACCATATCCCCCCTCACTCTTCTAGCTTCGAGTGATGGTATGTCTAATTCCCTCAGCCTCTCATCATAACTGAGATTGCGTATTTCTGGCACCAGTTTCGTGGCATGTCTTTGAACTTTTTCAAGCTTAGCTATGTGCTTTTTCAAGTGCGGATTCCAAAAGGGGGCTGCATATTCGAGTTTTGGCCTCACATAGGTGTGTGTGATTACCTAATTGTGATTACCTAATTGTGTTTACTGGAAAGAGCCCAAAGCTCGTATCTTCCCGTCTCCTGATCGGTTCCATTTTATACTTAGTGATACTTATTATACCTGTCCTTAAAACTATGGATTGAGATAGCATTAACTACCTCCTCGCTTAGCGAATTCCAATTATCAACTACTCTTACACTGAAAAAGTATTTCCTTACATCCTGCAAAGAAGTTGTGTGTGATTCTATTTAACGGGAGGCACATGAATAATCTGAATATGTAAATGGCTACGGAAGGAAATTGACTTAAATTTTTTGGAACCTTATCGTTTTCCAGATTCCTCTGAAGATAAGTAATATACTCGAAGACGTTAAGGATACAAAAATTTCTTTCAGTTTCCTTCCGTAGCCATTTAACACACACACACACACACACACACACACATAAAGCTACAGGTCCTGATGACATATCCCCTCATGTGCTTAAAAAATGCGCAAACACAATATCAGTGGCACTAAGTATCATATTTAAGGAGTCACTGGAGTCGGGGGAGATTCCAAGATGCTGGAAACAAGCAAATGTGATACCTATCTTCAAAAAGGGAAGGAGGGATACGGCTCTGAACTATAGACCAGTTTCCTAGACCAGCATAGTTTGCAAAGTTATGGAGAAACTACTAAGGAAACATATCTCTCTTCACTTGGAATCCTTCAACTTTTTGTCAGTGAGGCAACATGGCTTCAGAGAAGGTAGATCAACAGTAACAAACTTATTAGAATTTTATGATGTGGTAAGCCAAATCTTACAGGAAAGAGAGGGCTGGGCAGATTGCATATTCCTAGACTTCCAGAAAGCGTTTGACACTGTTCCACATGGGAGACTTATTAGGAAGCTGCAATCAATGGCTAGAATAGGTGGAAATGTTTTGGAATGGATAAAAACTTACTTAGAAGGAAGGGAGCAGAGGGTTAGAGTAAGACACTCAGTGTCTGAATGGAGAAGAGTTAGTAGTGGAGATCCACAGGGTTCAGTTTTAGGGCCACTTTTGTTCCTTGTATATGTAAATGACCTACCAGAGTCTGTAAATTCATTCATGAATATGTTTGCAGATGATGCAAAGATTGTGAAGAAAGAAAAAAACGAGAACAATGGTAGAGAACTTCAGGAGGATCTAAATAATCTGCATGAGTGGTCAGAAAAGTGGCTAATGAAATTCAATACTTCAAAATGTAAGGTAATGAGAATGGGTACAAGTGCAAGAAGGCCCAAGCTTGACTACTCGGTGGCTGGAGTACAACTTCAAGAGACAGAAAATGAGAGAGATGTAGGAGTAAACATACTGGCAGATTTGTCTCCAGAAATACATATAAATGGCATAGTAAGGGCAGCATATGCATTCTTATCAAATGTAAGGGTGGCCTTCAGGCACATGGACAAGGAAATGTTCAGAAATATTTATGTAACCTATGTGAGGCCAAAACTCGAATATGCAGCCCCCTTTTGGAATCCGCACTTGAAAAAGCACATAGCTAAGCTTGAAAAAGTTCAAAGACATGCCACGAAACTGGTGGCAGAAATACGCAATCTCAGTTATGATGAGAGGCTGAGGGAATTAGACTTACCATCACTCGAAGCTAGAAGAGTGAGGGGGGATATGGTGACAGTCTTTAAATTCCTTCCTGGTTATGATAGAGTGGATAGGGATCGATATTTTGATATGGCTGGCTCTAGAACTAGAGGTCATAGTTTGAAGCTTGGTAAGAAAACTTGTTTGCAGGATGTAAGGAAATAGTTTTTCAGTGTAAGAGTAGTTGATAATTGGAATTGGCTAAGCGAGGAGGTAGTTAATGCTATCTCAATCCCTAGTTTTAAGGACAGGTATGATAAGTATGACTAAGTATAAAATGGAACCGATGAGGAGACGGGAAGATACGAGCTTTGGGCTCTTTCCCGCAAACACAATTAGGTAATCACAATTAGGTAATCACACAGTTTGTGGTCCTGAGGATATTGTAAACATACACCAACTAGGTAAATATTCGAGGGAAGGAAAGCCGAGACCAACAAAAGTAACCTTTGAGAGAGGGGAAACATGTAGGGAAATATTGTTGAGAAAAAAAAGTCTAAAAGACCTTCAAGAATTCAAAGAAGTGTTCATTAGACGATACAGAACACAGGAAGAGATGGGAAAGATCAAAAACTTGTTGCAAGAGGCAAGAAGGTTAAATGATGAAAGAAATGAAGAACAGAGGAAAAATTTTCGTTACAGAGTTCTTCCAGACAAAGGGGAGATAAAGAAGATAATGACAGAAGATCAGGGGATGGGACCTCATTAAGATTGTTATACACAAATGCTGATGGATTAGCTGGTAAGGCAGTAGAATTAAAAGATAGGATTCACAACAGTAAGGCAAATATAGTAGTGATTACAGAGACTAAGTTGAGTGAGGACATAAACAGTGTCACAGTTTTTCCTAAGGGCTTCAGAATACTAAGGGTTGAAAGATCTGAGAGGACTGGTGGAGGGATAGCACTGCTCATAAGTGAAAGGATTTAAGTTGAAGAAATAAACTTGGCTATAGAAAGTGAGTTCAAGGAATTTCTTGTTGCTCGCATAAATACTGGGTCAGAGAGCATTATAATAACTGTTGTATACAACCCACCAAGGAACCAAAATAGGCTTGAAGTTTATGAGGAAAGTCATATAGGTACTATTGAAGTCATAAACTCAGATGTTAACATGGCACGGGAAAAAAAAAATGTAGGATTTTGATTATGGGAGACTTTAATCATAAAGAGATAGATTGGATAAATCTTGACCCACACAGTGGTGAGGACTCATTCGGGGCAAGATTCCTAGATTGCGTACAAGGGAATTTCCTACACCAACATGTAATGGAACCAACAAGGGCCAGGGGTGGGGATGAGCCATCACTACTTGATCTAGTGTTCACAGATAATGTGTTGGATATTGAAAAAATTGAGTATGAACCACCAATTGGAAAGAGTGACCACTGTGAGTTGTTGATGGAGTATATCATTGAAGATATTCTTCCTGAGAGTAGAGGCACTGAGGACATGAGGAGGAACTATCCGAAAGGAGATTACATCAAAATGAATGAGCTTTTTGCAGTTATTGACTGGAGAACCTTATTTTACAACAAATGCATGACATTTTTTGTGAGAAATATGGGAAGATAGTAGATTGCTTCATACCTGTCACCAAAGTAGGTGTAATTCATGCCAGAGAGAAATGGTTCGATAATGGGTGTAAAAGAGCTAAGGAGTGGAGAGACAAATGCTGGAAAAGGTATAGGAGGAGAAAAAACATAAATGCATGGCAAACCTACAAAAGAGCAAGAAATGACTACCTAAGTAAAAGGAGAGAGGCAGAGAGAGACTATGAGAGGGACATCACCAGGAAGGCTAAAGAAAATCCCAAGCTTTTCCACAGCTTTATCAGAGGAAAACTGAAGGTAAAAGAACAGGTTTTAAGGCTAAAGAGAGCGGATGGAAGCATCACTGAGACGGATGAAGAGATCTGCAAAGAATTGAACAAGGAGTTTCAGTCTGTATTTACAGTAGAAAATACCCCACCCCCTCAGATTGCAGTGATAGAAGCTCAAGGGCCGGTATTAGAGAACATCAACCTTACAGCCACAGGGGTATGCAAAGCGCTAATGGATTTAGATGTTCATAAAGCTACAGGTCCTGATGACATATCCCCTCATGTGCTTAAAAAATGCGCAAACACAATATCAGTGGCACTAAGTATCATATTTAAAAAGTCACTGGAGTCGGGGGAGATTCCAAGATGCTGGAAACAAGCAAATGTGATACCTATCTTCAAAAAGGGAAGGAGGGATACGGCTCTGAACTATAGACCAGTTTCCTTGACCAGCATAGTTTGCAAAGTTATGGAGAAACTACTAAGGAAACACATCTCTCTTCACTTGGAATCCTTCAACTTTTTGTCAGTGAGGCAACATGGCTTCAGAGAAGGTAGATCAACAGTAACAAACTTATTAGAATTTTATGATGAGGTAAGCCAAATCTTACAGGAAAGAGAGGGCTGGGCAGATTGCATATTCCTAGACTTCCAGAAAGCGTTTGACACTGTTCCACATGGGAGACTTATTAGGAAGCTGCAATCAATGGCTAGAATAGGTGGAAATGTTTTGGAATGGATAAAAACTAACTTAGAAGGAAGGGAACAGAGGGTTAGAGTAAGACACTCAGTGTCTGAATGGAGAAGAGTTAGTAGTGGAGTTCCACAGGGTTCAGTTTTAGGGCCACTTTTGTTTCTTGTATATGTAAATGACCTACCAGAGTCTGTAAATTCATTCATGAATATGTTTGCAGATGATGCAAAGATTGTGAAGAAAGTAAAAAACGAGAACAATGGTAGAGAACTTCAGGAGGATCTAAATAATCTGCATGAGTGGTCAGAAAAGTGGCTAATGAAATTCAATACTTCAAAATGTAAGGTAATGAGAATGGGTACAAGTGCAAGAAGGCCCAAGCTTGACTACTCGGTGGCTGGAGTACAACTTCAAGAGACAGAAAATGAGAGAGATGTAGGAGTAAACATACTGGCAGATTTGTCTCCAGAAATACATATAAATGGCATAGTAAGGGCAGCATATGCATTCTTATCAAATGTAAGGGTAGCCTTCAGGCACATGGACAAGGAAATGTTCAGAAATATTTATGTAACCTATGTGAGGCCAAAACTCGAATATGCAGCCCCCTTTTGGAATCCGCACTTGAAAAAGCACATAACTAAACTTGAAAAAGTTCAGAGACATGCCACGAAACTGGTGCCAGAAATACGCAATTTCAGTTATGATGAGAGGCTGAGGGAATTAGACTTACCATCACTCGAAGCTAGAAGAGTGAGGGGGGGATATGGTGACAGTCTTTAAATTCCTTCATGGTTATGATAGAGTGGATAGGGATCGATATTTTGATATGGCTGGCTCTAGAACTAGAGGTCATAGTTTGAAGCTTGGTAAGAAAACTTGTTTGCAGGATGTAAGGAAATAGTTTTTCAGTGTAAGAGTAGTTGATAATTGGAATTGGCTAAGCGAGGAGGTAGTTAATGCTATCTCAATCCATAGTTTTAAGGACAGGTATGATAAGTATGACTAAGTCTAAAATGGAACCGATGAGGAGACGGGAAGATACGAGCTTTGGGGTCTCTCCCGTAAACACAATTATGTAATCACAATTAGGTAATCTCACACACACACACACACACACACACACACACACACACACACACACACACACTATATATATATATATATATATATATATATATATATATATATATATATATACATATATATTTATATATATATATATATATATATATATATATATATATATATATATATATATATATATATATATATATATATATATATATATATATATATATATATATATATATATATATTAATAAATAAATATGCATGTATGTATATATATGTATATATACATATGTGTATATATATAATTTTATATTTGTATGTGTGTGTATATATATATATATATATATATATATATATATATATATATATATATATATATATAATATATATATATATATATATATATATATATATATATATATATATATATATATATATATATATATATATATATATATATATAGGGGGATGTCATACAGTATTTAAGCCTAAGATGGGGATTTGGAAATTTCGAAATTTCCTTTACCTTATTTCTAAAAGGCATAAGCTCCTATTAGCATGATATCCGGTGTTCTTAAAAAATACAAATATTCAGACAAACTGCAGTTATTGCCAGATGTGTTACATCGATAATAAATTAGGTTATGGAGCTCCAGTTTTCAGCTGCCATTACCAAGAACCTTAGCTAATAGAGATTCATGTCAATTTTCACCTGCCTGTTCCCAGAACCTCTCTTCTCCTCGACGTTATATGAGGTGGAGCCAAGTGTCTGACCTGTTCAGCTATATTCCTTAAGCACGCTAATATTCCATTACCTCTAGCTGGGGTGAGTAAACTGAACACAGTTTTACCTCAAAATGCTTCGAGTATTGGAAAAACAGTATAGATATTAGGACACGAGTAGAAGAGACATTTTTGTAGTAGGTCAACCCAGAGAACATCACAAATAATGCTTCAGTAAGTTTAACATCTCAAGAAAATGATGTAGTTTTACGTGACACTACTAAAGAAATCAATCGTCACCATAAAAATATTTCATATTAATAAATAATACTTGTTGCTTATCATTTCAAAATGATACATTTTTTGCAGATGAGTCTGGTGATCGATTTTCATTTTCTGTGTTAATATGACAGAATAAGGTCACTTTTCGCATGATATTATCCTCCATGATATTAATCATAGTACGCACAGGTGTTTCGTCACCACCACCTGTCGTGGGCGGTGAACTGTGTTTCCTCCTCTCGCTTTTATGACAATTTTCCTTTGACCATTTCCTTCGTTCATTGGCTACTCGTCTTGTGGATTTTCAGGATCATCTGAAGAAAACGTACCTCAGGCTATATTAGGTGATTTTTCGCCAGGTTTA
>JAXCGZ010015274.1:12500-15000 GCA_037179515.1 Halocaridina rubra | reverse complement strand
AAGACAATAGTGGTCAAGAGTGTTAGCATTAGGACGGTCGCATAATTTACAGGAGGTGTACTGTGGCATATCTAGAGTCTGGGAGACCTGCCATAAAGGCCGATACCCCATTCTGAGCCGAGCACTAACTACATTGTTTTTCCGCACCATTAACCCGCGTCTGCGATACTTGTAGCGACTGTGAAGAAAGTGATCATGGTGCTGTATGGACACACTGTTGGAGAGAGAGAGAGAGAGAGAGAGAGAGAGAGAGAGAGAGAGAGAGAGAGAGAGAGAGAGAGAGAGAGAGAGAGAGTAAATTTAATCGTGGATTCGTTGATAGAGCTTGTTATTACTTCAATCACCATCACGTATACTGTCCTTTCCACTATTACCACTTCTGCTAACACTAATGCTAGTATTATATTTTCTCAAAATTACTTCGATAACATTCATGACATAGTTTTGGCTATTTAGACTGTTTTACCATTCTTCCTCTTCTTCTTCATCATCTTCTTTTCTTTTTATTATCTTTATTATTATTATTATTATTATTATTATTATTATTATTATTATTATTATTATTATTATTATTATTGTTATTATTATTATTATTATTATTATTATTATTATTATTATTATTATTATTATTATTATTATCATTATTATTATTATTATTATTATTTTTATTATTATTATTATTATTATTATTATTATCATTATTATTATTATTATTATTAATATTATCTTTATTATTATTATTATTATTATTATTGTTATTATCATCCTTCTCCTCATAATTATTATTATTATTATTATTATTATTATTATTATTATCATTATTATTATTATTTTCATTTAATTATTTATTTATCCATTTATTAAATCAAGACAAACCTGCTGAGGGATAATGAAAAATGGCGTCCTTTATTCGGACCATATCTACCCTACTACAATGCAAAAGATATATAAGCATATTTTATAAATTTTCTTTATTTTTCACAAAAATTATCTGTGTTGCAACGTTCCCCTATTTTTCTGTCTGTCTGTGTGTCTGTGTATGCTAGGAGTCCTACGATGTTTCTGTGTGTCTGTTTGTTTGTGTTCGGTTCTAGATATTTGCATGTGATAATGACAAGAACTGTACAGTGTACATGAATTTTTATATTTCTATAAATTAAGATCTATGCATCTGTTCTGTTCTGTTCCGGTTTTACGTCACGGACCCCCTTTTCTACTAAGGGCTAGGACGGTTGCCTTCTTACGAAGGACTTTTTTGGCAGATGTAATCGTTACCCTGAGTGCATGCCCTTGCTAATTTCAGACCGTGACAGGTCGCGAACCCTCGACCTGACGCCTCAAAGTCGGGGACGCTACCGATTAAGCCACGGTGAGTACTATTAAGATCTATGCATCATTCCTTCTTATTGTATGACGAGAAGAACTGATAATTAAGTATTTTGCAGAATCCCACCTCCTGTTTGTTAGTGTATCTATATTCCTGGAAAGCTGTTTGTCGTCTGTTGTCATGCATTTATTTACATATTTTTCTCAGTTATCTCTCTTACTATTTGTTACTGTTTATCAGTCTGTCTCTCCCTTCAGCATTATACTCGTATGTCTCTTTTGTGTATCTATTTATTTATCTTTCTGTGACTCTGCTTACTAATTTGTTTATCTCTTCAGATACACACACACACACACACACACACACACACATACATATATATATATATATATATATATATATATATATATATATATATATATATATATATATATATATATATATATATATATATATATATATATATGAGATGATAATGATTCGATCTAACCTTGTGACAATATATTTCTTAAAATGTTTTTCTCTTTTCAACATATTTATCTATGTATTATTCTGTTAGTCTCTGTTTTCTAGTAGGGCTTTGCAAACATACATTAATTCTTTTTTAAAGTAGAGAGTAATACTAAAGGTCGTGAGAGAAAAGCATAAAGGTTCTAGTGTGCTATTAGCAAATTTAAGTTTTTTTTTTTTTATTGTATTACACAGTTCACGCCTGTAAAATTATCAGCAGTATCCATTGCTAGACCAACAGTAGGAATATAATGTGTGTGTGTGTGTGTGTGTGTGTGTGTGCGCGCGCGCGCGCTCTTGTCTTTTATTTCTCTCTTAGGAAGAAGTCGACTCATAATCAAGAGATGATGCGTCACATTTCTCTCTCTCTCTCTCTCTCTCTCTCTCTCTCTCTCTCTCTCTCTCTCTCTCTCAGTCCGTGTATTGCGTGTGTGCACGTGAATTTAGTCATGTTCCTTAAAATCATCAAAGGGGGCTTTTTCACTCCTGGCATACAGTTCACACTCATGTCTTAAATATACATATTGACATTGCTTTTGTTAATGTTACTTTGCTTCAAATATTAATTTAACAGCGAGATTTCTCTGTTAAAATATGTTTAATGATAATGTCTTTGATTCCTCCCCCTCCTCCTTCTCCATCCCCTCCCTCTCTCTCCCTTCT
>JAXCGZ010015274.1:0-7500 GCA_037179515.1 Halocaridina rubra | reverse complement strand
CTCGAAGCTAGAATAATGAGGGGGATATGGTGACGGTTTTTAAATTCCTTCAAGGTTATGACAGAGTGGATAGGAATCGATAGTTTGACATGGTAATTATGGTTTGAAGCTTCGTAAGAAAACTTATTTGCAGGATGTAAGGCAGTACTCCTTTTAGTGTAAGGGTAATTGATGATTGCAATTCGCTAAGCGAGGTGGTAGTTAATCCTAACTCAATCCATAGGTTTAAGGACAAGTGTAATATATATATATATATATATATATATATATATATATATATATATATATATATATATATATATATATATATATATATATATATATATATATATATATATATATATATATATATATATATATATATATATATATATATATGTGTGTGTGTGTGTGTGTGTGTGTGTGTGTGTGTAATTACCTAATTGTAATTACCTAATTGTGTTTACGGGAAAGAGCCCAAAGCTCGTATCTTCCCGTCTCCTCATCGGTTCAATTTTATACTTAGTCATACTTATCATACCTGTCCTTAAAACTATGCATTGAGATACCATTAACTACCTCCTCGCTTAGCCAATTCTAATTATCAACTACTCTTACACTGAAAAACTATTTCCTTACATCCTGCAAAGAAGTTTTCTTACGAAGCTTCAAACTATGACCTCTAGTTCTAGAGCCTGCCATATCAAAAAATCGATCCCTATCCACTCTATCATAACCATGAAGGAATTTAAAGACTGTCACCATATCCCCCCTCAATCTTCTAGCTTCGAGTGATGGTAAGTCTAATTCCCTCAGCCTCTCATCATAACTGAGATTGCGTATTTCTGGCACCAGTTTCGTGGCATGTCTTTGAACTTTTTCAAGCTTAACTATGTGCTTTTTCAAGTGCGGATTCCAAAAGGGGGCTGCATATTCGAGTTTTGGCCTCACAAAGGTTACACAAATATTTCTGAACATTTCCTTGTCCATGTGCCTGAAGGCTACCCTTGCATTTGATAAGAATGCATATGCTGCCCTTACTATGCCATTTATATGTATTTCTGGAGACAAATCTGCCAGTATGTTTACTCCTAGATCTCTCTCATTTTCTGTCTCTTGAAGTTGTACTCCAGCCACCGAGTAGTCAAGCTTGGGCCTTCTTGCACTTGTACCCATTCTCATTACCTTACATTTTGAAGTATTGAATTTCATTAGCCACTTTTCTGACCACTCATGCAGATTATTTAGATCCTCCTGAAGTTCTCTACCATTGTTCTCGTTTTTAACTTTCTTCACAATCTTTGCATCATCTGCATACATATGCATGAATGAATTTACAGACTCTGGTAGGTCATTTACATATACAAGGAACAAAAGTGGCCCTAAAACTGAACCCTGTGGAACTCCACTACTAACTCTTCTCCATTCAGACACTGAGTGTCTTACTCTAACCCTCTGTTCCCTTCCTTCTAAGTAAGTTTTTATCCATTCCAAGATATTTCCACCTATTCTAGCCATTGCTTGCAGCTTCCTAATAAGTCTCCCATGTGGAACAGTATCAAACGAATTACCTAATTGTGCTTATGGGAAAGAGCCCCATGCTCTTAACTCCCCGTCTCCTGGCTGGTTCCATATTTGTACTCTGTGATACTTGTCATGCTTGTCATTAATACTATAAATTGAGCTAGCATTAACTACCTCCTCGTTTAGCGAATTCCAATCATCATTTACTCATACATTAAAAAAAAAGCTTCCTTACATTCTGTAAAGAAGTTTTTTTTCATCAAGCTTCAAACTTTGACCTCTAGTTCTTGAGCCAGTCATATCAATATATCGATCCCTGTCCACTCTGTCATAAGCATGAAGAAATTAAAAAAAAAAAACCGTCACCATATCCCCCTCATTCACTATAAGTCTTCCAGGCAATTATGTTTTTTCTCCTCCTATACCTTTTCCAGCATTTGTCTTTCCACTCCTTAGCTCTCTTACACTAATTATTGAACCATTTCTCTCTGGCATGAATAATTCCTATTTCGGTGGAGTATATTCACTGATTTACTATTTTCCCAAATTCCTCACAAATATTTCGTTCATTTCATGTACATATTTAGTGTTAAATAATGTACTCCAACCAATAACTGCAAAAAGCTTAGTAATTTTGATGCAATTTCCTCTCAGATAGCTCCTCCTCATGTCCTCCTCAGTACCTCTGCTTTCAGGCAGAACATCTTTGATGATATACTCCATCGAAAACACACGGTGGGCACTATTTCCAATTGGTGGTTCATACTCAATTTTTTTTTTTAATATTCAACACATTATCTGTGAATACTAGATCAAGTAGTGATGGCTCATCCCCATTCCTGGTCCTCTTTGGTTCCAGTACATGTTGGTGTAGTAAATTCCCTTTTAGGCAATCTAGGAATCTTGCCCCGAACGAGTTCTCCCCACATTGTGGGTCAAAATTTATCCAATCTATCTCTCTAAGATTAACATCTCCTGAATAATCCTAACATACAAAGAAGGTTTATGATATTAATGAGGATGGAATACTTCAATGGTCTTTGTGATATTGATAGAGGTTTTATTGCAGAGTTTACATCTACTTTCTTCGGATCAACTGAAGAATCCCCCCCAGAGTACCCAGCGTAACAATTTCTCCAATTAAACTCAAAGACAACAACAGTATTCAGATTAGGTTAGGTTAGGTTAGGTTGGGTTGATCTCGCTAATGATTGTAAGGGTTAAAATGTTAGCTGATATATACAATTCTGCCTTTGTAATGCCGACCAATATTGACCTAACCTTGAGTTAATCCATAATTCTGTGACTTATCCAGATGGATTACCTACCTCCCGTTCATTCTTTGTAATTCCTTACCATAACTCATTTGACAATCTGGTTTTTAACCGCGCAAAAGTACCTGACCCGTCACGACACCGACCCAGGCCCCATGTGTGATCAACTGAAGAATCTCCCCCCTAACTCAGACCAGCTGAAGAATCTCCCCCCTGGGTGGGTCTGGGGGGAGATTCTTCAGTTAATCCCTTTATTCATTGCAGATATTTGTTCCAAGTTATCATATATGAGCTTCTAGTTGAAATTAACACGATGTCACTCTCCAATTTAATGCAACTATATTCGTTCATATTTTTAACATTCTCTGAATATTTTATTAACCAGCTGTCCATAATTAATCCGAGTGTGTTTCATCCACCTCCCCTCTTCCTTTTAAAGATCTATATTTTTCCTTCAATTGCGCAGTCCTCCTATCTTTGCACATTTTGTTCCATCACCAGACCATTATTTTCATTTCTCTGCGTCCTGACACACACATTGCATTTATGGCTCTCTATTCATCCAGGAAGTGCATTCGAAGGTAATTTATAATAGTTGCTAATTGAACATATTACTGTACGCTCACTTCTATCAGTCTAAACTTATCTGCTAATATCTAACAGAATTCACATTGTAACAGATGTCCTACTGCTAAGTTTTGACTTAAGAACGAGGCTAGAAACATTAGTAAATCCAGATGGTCTAATTGAAGCTGTCTGGAAATAGCTCCGTAATCAAATAACGTCTATTTTTGGATTCTGAATAGTTCCGGCAATCTGTTATTTTTATTTTGTTAAATGGTTGATTTTCAAGTTCTTATGGCTAAATATAATAATAATAATAATAATAATAATAATAATAATAATAATAATAATAATTTTATTATTATTATTATTATTATTATTATTATTATTATTATTATTATTATTATTATTATTATTATTATTGGAAGTACGTTGGACCTAGAACTTGACTTCACCATGATCTCATCCATAAAACATGTATCAAACATACTAGTTTTGATGCTTTTGCGACATGAATATGATATAATCTTTTAAGCCCCCCGTTTTCCTTTTATATTAGGAATTTTAGTGGGTTCGAATATTATCAACTAAAAAACCTAAACCTTCAGTCAAATAAACAATCACAAATATAAGAAATATTTTTGGACACTCCTTGCCTACTCATACACATCTCTGTTACTCACTCACCTGTATTAACTGCTAAGCTAGTGTATGAAAGCATTTACCTACTTTTATGCTTTCAGTGGCGTACTTGGTAGAGCCTTCGAACACTGATGAAGTTTCCTAGGTCAGAATTCTGGCCAGGGACAATATAAGCTTCATGTTTTAACTTATAATAAAGTGTTTATTTGACCATTGTTCATGCCTGTACATAATGAGATTTGAATTAAATGCGAAAATACGCCACAAATGATGTTGGAAAGATATAGTAAATGAACAAAAAGCACTCAGTAGAATCTGTACACTCCCTTCTAGCTTAGCTGTTAGCTGAGAGGCTTGTTTCTACACCTCTGAAGGTGGTGTAGTAGGTAGCGCCTTGGCACTCTGATGATGTCTTGGGTTCGAATCCCAGCCAGAAGTAGGATATATTTCGTTTTCACATATAATAATGTGTTTATATGATCACATTTGATGCCTATATAGCAAGAGAGTTGAATTTAATGATAAACAAGCCATAAGTGAGGTTGGAAAGACACAGTAAAATGAACAAGAAGCATTCAATAGAATGTGTTCATTCCCTAGCTCAGTAGTTAGATGAGAGGTTTATTTTTTATACTTCGCTGGTGTAGCTGGTAGTGCCTTGGTATACTGATGATATGTCCCAGGTTTGAATCCTGAGCAATGGCAATATATATATATATATATATATATATATATATATATATATATATATATATATATATATATATATATATATAATTTGTGTGAGTGTGTGGACTTATATGCTAGTGCATACAAGATTATCCCTCTATTTAGATGTAAGAAACTACCTTTTTAAAGATCTGTATATATATATATATATATATATATATATATATATATATATATATATATATATATATATATATATATAATATATATATATATATATATATATATATATATATATATATATATATATATATATATACACGTCGCTTTTATTTTTTCATTTTTTTTGACATATTTTCCAATTAATGTAGGTACTCTTCATGAATTATTATTAACATTGGATGGCAAGATGAGAGTGAACCTATGCCCGATTCAGTTTACAATATTAATTAAATTACTTAATTTTTTTTTTCATTCTCCCTGTAAGGCAAAGTTAGATAAGTTACTCGAAAACGGGTAAGATTCAGCTCAATTACATGCACTTTCCTTTATATATCAGTGAGGAAGAGTATTGCTGGTGCTTCCCCGTCTCCTGGACATGCAAAGCTCATGCATGTAGAAAATTGCTTTTGCTTGATTCACATCATTGAGTGGGGTGTTGCATAATTATAAAATAGTGATAGTGGTTGCTGCTGGCATGACTATTCATACCTGAATCACCCTGTATCTCGTGACAGAAGGTAGGTACAGGGTGATAACACCCTCAACGTGATCTTGGGTGACTGAATAAGATTTAGGGTGTGTGTGGGTATACTTAATGTTGTGTGAGGGAGAGCTCGTGGGTGTGTTGGAGGGTTGGGTTCACGTCAGGCTCGAGAGAAGGGGCTTCATAGGATGGGGGGAGGGAGAGGGTATGTGAGACGTATGTGGAGGTTGTTTCAAAGTCGGACGACAAAAGGTGTTCTCTCAGTTACGTTGTTTCAAAGTCGGACGACAAAAGGTGTTCTCTCAGTTACGTTGTTTGAAAGTCGGACGACAAAAGGTGTTCTCTCAGTTACGTTGTTTCAAAGTCGGACGACAAAAGGTGTTCTCTCAGTTACGTTGTTTAAAAGTCGGACGACAAAAGGTGTTCTCTCAGTTACGTTCTTCTTCTGCTTTTTCTTCCTTTAGATGCCAATTTACTCTCATTAACAATCTCATAATTTTCTTTATCAGATTATTTTCTTTGTTCGCTAAGCCATTTTGACTGCAGTACCTGAACATACTTGCAAAAATATCAGTAATTCTGCACTCGTTTAAGTGCCTATTAAAAACATTGGGAACTTGTAAATATAAATACCCCCAGGGTTCTTTAGGGTTATTCATCTTTACAAGACAAGTCTTGGGGTTCGTTATATTTAAAAGGTAGTTATAGAGGTTAGGTTAGGTTAGGTTAGGGTATGTTATGTTATGCTATGTTAGGTTAGTTTACGTTTTTCAACTTTACAAGTTTAATTACGTGGTTATTTAATTTTACAAGTTTGATTACGGGGTTATTCAACTTTACATGGGGTTGTGGAGGTTATATATATCTTTACAAGATCCAAACATTGCATTCATAATATAAAAACAAGCAAACAAACAAACATTTATTTCCATTTCTTTTATAGAGTGACTGTTCTTTTACAAAACTACGAGTAAAGTTATAAGTAGACATGTAATTGAACAAATATGTGAACAGATAATAATAATAATAATAATAATAATAATAATAATAATAATAATAATAATAATAATAATAATAATAATGATAATAATAATAATAATAATAATAATAATTGTGGAGGATTTCCTGTGTGTTATTTACCCTTCGATCTTATAACCCCCTAAATTCGGAAATCCTGACACGGCTTCAGTAGAGGCCTACCACGATCTCAAAATTAAATCCTCTACCAATAAAATATAATTAATATTACATGCATAGACATACATGCAAATATTTTATATGGGGGTTTATGAACTGCTGATATGTGAATATTTAAATAAACTCTCCTCACCTTAACGTAAAACTTCCTCATACAGAATAATAAATTTTCTAACATACATTCTACCTACGAGTGTTCAATTAAATGAGCTCATTCTGTCCCTCACACGTAGTTATAAATATTGTTAGAAATACAATGTATCTGTACTCATCTGTCCGGACAACCCTGATGTCGTCAGCAATCACGGGACTCCGAATCAAAAACGTATCTTCTGATCCACAGATCTCTATCATGTTCTTCTACTTGAGTGTCTCATAATGCCCCACGAGAACAACAAAAATTTCACTTATAAGTACTGTCAACAAACACAGTATACATGAGTGCCTCGTAGCATCTCACGCCGACAACTAACTTTATAAGAAAGTCCCACAAACTCCTCTAGTTTGTCGGGGTCCTTGGTACTAGGACTAAGTTGACTTATGACTTGCTTACAACAGTTCTTTGTTCAACGAGGCGTTATCAAGGAGGTGAAGGGTTAATGGCTAAAATCCATTAGTGACCTACATTCCTTTCTCCACGTCTTCTACGGCCAGCCTCCCTAATAAACTACACATTATACATACGAATATACGTGTATACATGATAGAACTTAATAAGTATACATGCGAAGTCTAAAAGTATACATTTATGCACTTACGTTACAATAAACGAAACTATATGCAAACTAACACTTACATAATGTACGTAGAAATAAACTGTCTTGAAATATATTCAAGACATCCCACCCTTTGGGCAGCTTGACGTTCAGATCTTTCATAATTTGCTGATTCCTCTTCGTATACTTCTGACAACAGATATTCCCATGAGAGCTTTTCAGACCAAGC
>JAXCGZ010015273.1:107500-112500 GCA_037179515.1 Halocaridina rubra | reverse complement strand
TCCATGTGCCTGAAGGCTACCCTTACATTTGATAAGAATGCATATGCTGCCCTTACTACGCCATTTATATGTATTTCTGGAGACAAATCTGCCAGTATGTTTACTCCTAGATCTCTCTCATTTTCTGTCTCTTGAAGTTGTACTCCAGCCACCGAGTAGTCAAGCTTGGGCCTTCTTGCACTTGTACCCATTCTCATTACCTTACATTTTGAGGTATTGAATTTCATTAGCCACTTTTCTGACCACTCATGCAGATTATTTAGATCCTCCTGAAGTTCTCTACCATTGTTCTCGTTTTTTACTTTCTTCACAATCTTTGCATCATCTGCAAACATATTCATGAATGAATTTACACACTCTGGTAGGTCATTTACATATACAAGGAACAAAAGTGGCCCTAAAACTGAACCCTGTGGAACTCCACTACTAACTCTTCTCCATTCAGACACTGAGTGTCTTACTCTAACCCTCTGTTCCCTTCCTTCTAAGTAAGTTTTTATCCATTCCAAGACATTTCCACCTATTCTAGCCATTGATTGCAGCTTCCTAATAAGTCTCCCATGTGGAACAGTGTCAAACGCTTTCTGGAAGTCTAGGAATATGCAATCAGCCCAGCCCTCTCTTTCCTGTAAGATTTGGCTTACCTCATCATAAAATTCTAATAAGTTTGTTACTGTTGATCTTCCTTCTCTGAAGCCATGTTGCCTCACTGACAAAAAGTTGAAGGATTCCAAGTGAAGAGAGATATGTTTCCTTAGTAGTTTCTTCATAAGTTTGCAAACTATGCTGGTCAAGGAAACTGGTCTATAGTTCAGAGCCGTATCCCTCCTTCCCTTTTTGAAGATAGGTATCACATTTGTTTGTTTCCAGCATCTTGGAATCTCCCCCGACTCCAGTGACTCCTTAAATATGATACTTAGTGCCACTGATATTGTGTTTGCGCATTTTTTTAGCACATGAGGGGATATGTCATCAGGACCTGTAGCTTTATGAACATCTAAATCCATCAGCGCTTTGCATACCTCTGTGGCTGTAAGGTTGATGTTCTCTAATACCGGCCCTTGAGCTTCTATCACTGCAATCTGAGGGGGTGGGGTATTTTCTACTGTAAATACTGACTGAAACTCCTTGTTCAATTCTTTGCAGATCTCTTCGTCCGTCTCAGTGATGCTTCCATCCGCTCTCTTTAGACTTAAAACCTGTTCTTTTACCTTCAGTTTTCCTCTGATAAAGCTGTGGAAAAGCTTGGGATTTTCTTTAGCCTTCCTGGTGATGTCCCTCTCATAATCTCTCTCTGCCTCTCTCCTTTTACTTAGGTAATCATTTCTTGCTCTTTTGTAGGTTTGCCAGGCATTTATGTTTTTTCTCCTCCTATACCTTTTCCAGCATTTGTCTCTCCACTCCTTAGCTCTTTTACACCCATTATCGAACCATTTCTCTCTGGCATGAATTACACCTACTTTGGTGACAGGTATGCAGCAATCTACTATCTTCCCATATTTCTCACAAAAGATGTCATACATTTCTTGTACAGATTTGTTGTAAAATAAGGTTCTCCAGTCAATAACTGCAAAAAGCTCATTCATTTTGATGTAATCTCCTTTCGGATAGTTCCTCCTCATGTCCTCAGTGCCTCTACTCTCAGGAAGAATGTCTTCAATGATATACTCCATCAACAACACACAGTGGTCACTCTTTCCAATTGGTGGTTCATACTCAATATTTTCAATATCCAACACATTATCTGTGAACACTAGATCAAGTAGTGATGGCTCATCCCCACCCCTGGCTCTTGTTGGTTCCATTACATGTTGGTGTAGGAAATTCCCTTGTACGCAATCTAGGAATCTTGCCCCAAATGAGTCCTCACCACTGTGTGGGTCAAGATTTATCCAATCTATCTCTTTATGATTAAAGTCTCCCATAATCAAAATCCTACATTTTTTCTCCCGTGCCATGTTAACAACTGAGTTTATGACTTCAATAGTACCTATATGACTTTCCTCATAAATTTCAAGCCTATTTTGGTTCCTTGGTGGGTTGTATACAACAGTTATTATAATGCTCTCTGACCCAGTATTTATGCGAGCAACAAGAAATTCCCTGAACTCACTTTCTATAGCCAAGTTTATTTCTTCAACTTGAATCCTCTCACTTATGAGCAGTGCTATCCCTCCACCAGTCCTCTCAGATCTTTCGACCCTTAGTATTCTGAAGCCCTTAGGAAAAACTGTGACACTGTTTATGTCCTCACTCAACTTAGTCTCTGTAATTGCTACTATATCTGCCTTACTGTTGTGAATCCTATCTTTTAATTCTACTGCCTTACCAGCTAATCCATCAGCATTTGTGTATAACAATCTTAATGAGGCCCCATCCCCTGATCTTCTGTCATTATCTTCTTTATCTCCCCTTTGTCTGGAAGTATTCTGTAACGAAAATTTTTCTTCTCTTCTTCATTTCTTTCATCATTTAACCTTCTTGCCTCTTGCAACAAGTTTTTGATCTTTCCCATCTCTTCCTGTGTTCTGTATCGTCTAATGAACACTTCTTTGCATTCTTGAAGGTCTTTTAGACTTTTTTTTCTCAACAATATTTCCCTACATGTTTCCCCTCTCTCAAAGGTTACTTTTGTTGGTCTCGGCTTTCCTTCCCTCGAATATTTACCTAGTTGGTGTATGTTTACAATATCCTCAGGACCACATACTACTCCAAGCTTTCTTATCAGGTCTACAACGCTAGCTTTATTTTCTTCAAGTCTCCCCTGCCATGTTGGCTCCTGGGATTCACTTATGCCTGAGATTACCACTGTCTTCTCCTTATCAAGTGCCTGTCTGATGAGTGGGTTTGCCCTTTCCATCACAACGTCTTTCAGTTTTTTGATTACTGTCTCTTTATAGTCAACTGTTTGTATGTTTTCCAGTGCCACCACCTTTACAGCCTCTTTTACTGCCACATTCCCCTTTAGTGCATCAGCAAAGGACGTTTTCATGGCATCATTTTCCATATTCAGCTCCTGGAACTCTTTTCTGAACTGTTCAATGTTTTCCTTAATCTGAACATTCCAAGCAGCAATCTCGTCTCTCTCAGAAGAGAGCAGTGAACTAACATCTAATTCCTTTAGGTTGTCATTCAGCTGTTTGTTTTTATCTTCTTGTTTAGAAATTCTAGATTCTAGTTGACTCTTTTCCCCTTCCAGCTTCTTTATTCTTTTTTCTAGTTCCTTTCTCTCCTGCCCTTGTGCTTTATTTGCTTCCTCCAAAGATCTTATTTGTTCTCTGAGTGTTTCATTCTCTTTCATTTCTCCATCCATATTCCGAATTTTATCATCAAGGCTTATAACCATTTCCTCTAACTTCTTGATTCTCTGTTTAAGTCCCCTGATGGCTACCCCTTCTCCCGACCCATGGGTGGGAGAGGTTTGGGACAGAGATGGCTTCATTTTTATGTTCTCCCTCTCACAGAATATAGAAAGAAGACGAGAAAGAGGAAAAAAAAGAAAAGAGAAAAACTTCTAATTTAGCTTCACACAGAATTTTTATATCTCCATATAAGTGCTATTTAGTGACTCAGTTTGTCTCCTTTCTGGTAACACACATCTTAACTTAAAAACTTGACCATGGTAATTTAAGTATAAAAAGAAAAAGAAAAACAAAAGTCAAACCTGAAGGAAAATTCGAATTTGTGTTTGAGGTGGCACCCACCTGTTTCTGTTATATATTCTTCCTAACTGATAAACTGACTTGCTAACCAAGATATGTTATCACGGGATTAGACTTTACATTTAACTCAATATATATACAAAATAACAAAATAGTAAAAGAGAAAGCTAAAAGAAAAGCAAAAAAAATGAGGAAAATAAGACTGCTGTACTACTTGGCAACTTAACTCAGTACTGTTGACAGGTGGGTATTTGTTAATTTTTTTTTCTTTTATTATTCAATTTTTTCGTGTATCAAACTAACTAACTAGTTAATATAAATGGGAAGGATACTGATTTTAACAATATATAGAACCACAGGATCAGGTAAACGGCCTAAGAGCTTTCCCCAGTTTACACAAAAAATTAGGTAATGTGATGTGATGGCTTCACCTCTGGCAACTCTTCTAGATTTCCCTCAAGGCAGAACTGGACGGCAGCTTCTCTCTCTTCCTCACGAAAAACTTCTCAATTTTTTTTCCTTTAATATGAACAGTCTCGTCTTACAACAAATATAAGTTTTTGTACTCACAATACTCTGCAGGATTTCAGATTTATGGAAATTATGGTAAAGTTTTCACACACACACACACGCGCACACACACGCACACACACACATACATACGCACACACACACACACACACACACACACACACACACACACACACACACACACACACACACACACACACACACACACACACACATATATATATATATATATATATATATATATATATATATATATATATATATATATATATATATATACACATATATATATATTTCTTTTGATAGTCATAGGTGTGTGTGTGTGTGTATATATATAAATATATATATATATATATATATATATATATATATATATATATATATATATATATATATATATATATATATATATATATATATATATATATATACATATATACATGTGTGTGTCTTTATATATATATATATATATATATATATATATATATATATATATATATATATATATATATATATATATATACAGGGATATGATAGTAGTAAGTTGGCTTAAGGCAACAGCCAGCCGTTGCAGTAATACAACTCAAGGTAACTCGGAATTAATTAGGATTGCCCAAGGCCACTCTATGTTAAATATTCCATCATTCAGGTTTCTTTCCCTATTCCTACATCCTCGCTGAATGTTCAGGCGTATTCATTACACACCTCTTACTATCCCATTACATATGACTAGTCACAACACTCCACATCTTTGTTCCTCTGTGCTTTCTTTATTCTCTTCTTCATTATAAATTTAGATGGTTCACA
>JAXCGZ010015273.1:100000-102500 GCA_037179515.1 Halocaridina rubra | reverse complement strand
TATGCAATCTGCCCAGCCCTCTCTTTCCTGTAAGATTTGGCTTACCTCATCATAAAATTCTAATAAGTTTGTTACTGTTGATCTACCTTCTCTGAAGCCATGTTGCCTCACTGACAAAAAGTTGAAGGATTCCAAGTGAAGAGAGATATGTTTCCTTAGTAGTTTCTCCATAAGTTTGCAAACTATGCTGGTCAAGGAAACAGGTCTATAGTTCGTGTGTGTGTGTATTTATGCGTACACGCTTATAATCTTCAACAATGAATATTTTACTACTGTATGATAGTACTGTTCTAAAGAAAATGCTAAAAGTGACTGATAAACCACTTTCTTTAAAAAATAAAATGGTCAACGTACTTTTAAAGAATATATATATATATATATATATATATATATATATATATATATATATATATATATATATATATATATATATATATATATATATATATATATATATATATATATATATAGTACATATATATATATATATATATATATATATATATATATATATATATATATATATATATATATATATATATATATATATATATATATATATATATATATATATATATACATATATATATGTACATATATATATATATATATATATATATATATATATATATATATATATATATATATATATATATATATATATATATATATATATATATATATATATATATATATATATATATATATATATATGTATGTATATATATATATATATATATATATATATATATATATATATATATATATATATATATATATATATATATATATATATATATGTATGTATATATATATATATATATATTTATATATATATATATATATATATGTATTTATGTATATATATATATATATATATATATATATATATATATATATATATATATATATATATATATATATATGCCGAACACCGTGCTTCAGAAAACCATTTGCTTGGGAAGAACCTTATCTATCGAGACTCATCGATCTTATATAAAAGATAAATAATCTCGTGTTTGGATACTTTTCGAGAATATACTCTTTAGAGTTCGAATAATTCTATATTCTGATGCTTAAGCTCACCCGATTTGCCTCCAGTCTGCAAAGCATATACTATTTACGTTGTGAATAGAGATTAGTTTTATATTCAATATTTTTTCGATGAACTTAGCAGATTATTTTGGAATAACCTTTTGAGCTACTTCTGTCCAGTCTTGGTTTCTTGTCTTGCTTTAGGCCGCTTTCACACCAAAGTGGCACGTCGCACTTGGCATGCCACGTGGCACACCAGTTGAAAGAAAAAATCTGGATATATATGAAACCTTTCACACAGAAGTGACGTGACACGTCCCAGTGCTATACGTGCGACTTGAGTCGCAAGTCGCATGTGGCACTTGGGACGTGTTAAGTCACTTCTGTGTGAGAGGTTTGATATATTTCCAAATGTTCGTTTTCAATTGGCTTGCCACGTGGCATGCCACGTGCTACGTGCCACTTTGGTGTGAAAGCGGTCTTAATTGCTTGGAATCGAATGAAGAGATTCATCCCTCCTCGGAAACGGCACAAATTCATTCTTTCCTCGGTGCTCATCAATCTCTCGCGAAACATTTGCGTTGCTTCTTCGTCGTTTTCACCACGATTCTGAAATTATGTTTTCGCTTTCCTGAGAGAGTTATGCTGGTGCATATGAGACAAAGGTTGTGTGGACGTTGTCACATTCCTTCTTTCAACTGTCAGCAAGCCATCCTTCACATAAGCTCAGTTTGGTCGCGATCCACTCTCCAGTAGTGAAGATAAAGGCTAAAGATGAATGATTTCTAATAAAAGGCAGAAACAAGGGACAGTGATAGTACAGAGCCCGACTATATATCTACCACATAGCCAAAGTTTAAGGCCCCTCTGTAATCAATTTGACCAAGTGATATCCAGGCAATGCTGAATAATCAAGTGGACCTATAGGAAATCACCGAGCTCATAATCAATTGGGAAATTTATTTGGTGACACATAAGTCAGAAAAAGATAATTCAACCCAGGGCCAGGATTGAACCTGTGGCCAGCATGTTACCAATTCCAGACTCTACCACTGGGCCACAATGTCGCAAGGTTAAAAAAATATACATATTCTTAATAAAAAAAAAATATTTGCACTCATTAACAAGAAAAGTACTTAAAGAATATACCCGCGATGAGAATGTCTAGTGCCAAACAGTGCCAGGATGAATGACTCACATGGCAGTAAGGTTAACTTTTGGCTAAAACTTATAAGCTAATTCTTTCCTTAATAAGTAAGGCATATAAAATTTTAAGCATTTTCTGGTTTATGAATGAATAATTCAATTTCTAATTTAATCGCTATTATATTTAATTTTGCCGTTTTGTTTACTCTTTTCTCATAACTCATTTTTAACATGGATTTTTACATGATATTTAACATGAAAAAATTCTGGTGTAAGTTCATAATACACACGTTTATCTTCTATTACAGCAATTATCATT
>JAXCGZ010015273.1:90000-95000 GCA_037179515.1 Halocaridina rubra | reverse complement strand
ATAATAATAATAATAATAACAATATGTATGTTCAAGTGAGATATCGTTGTATTTTGTTAGTAACTTATACATCGAAAAATCACTCTTCTGTATAGTTTATATTTCACCTAATAAGACTGATATAGCCTGATAATCATTGTCTGAGTAGTTGATTGAAGTAAAAAAAAAAAAAATCTTTTTTTTTCAAGCCACCACCCAAGCCTTAGCCAAAGTTTCCGAAGATTTTTCGAATACATCTGATAGTAAGTTGTTTGGTGATGGGCAATACTCGTATTTCACCAACGACGTTTCATTATCGATAGTCGATACTGCGTGAAGTCTTCTGGCAAAACAAGGAAGGTAAAAAAGAACAAATATTTTGTATTTTACACAAGAGCAAAAAAAACATGTACCAAAAATTTGAATTTTTATGCTAGATTTTCTCATGTAATTTATACACAAACATCAGGCAAATTTATACCGAGTCAACCTTCACATATATTCTCGACTGTATTTAAAGCTTCAATATATCCTTATCAAATCGTATATGTATGTTGGAGGGAAAGCATTTATTGGAATATTGACCACGATTTTGACGAACATGGAGTTTCCCAATGTATTGATAACTGGAAGAGCGTTTGATAGCTTCTTTTTCCTCAGTGTTGTCGAATTTTTGCATAACCTGCGAAGAAGTTAAGAAACAGAATATTTCCGAGAACAGTTTATCAACTGGATATAGTTTGTAAATATGAAGTATTAGTCTCTTGTTCACTCTGATTGGATGATATTCCTTGTATATAGAGTAATTCATTCAACTTTAAAGAGCTGTTGAACGATTCCCTTAAGCCATAATTAATCGAAATTTATATATATATATATATATATATATATATATATATATATATATATATATATATATATATATATATATATATATATATATAGTGATGAAAAGGCAGAGGAAAAGAGAAAGGTAAAATCGCCTTTCCGACTATTTTACCTTTCTCTTTTCCTCTGCCTTTTCATCACTATATATATATATATATATATATATATATATATATATATATATATATATATATATATATATATATATATATATATATATATATATATATATACATATATATATATATATATATATATATATATATATATATATATATATATATATATATATATATATATATATATATATATATATATATATATATATATATATATATATATTTATATATATATATATATATATATATATATATATATATATATATATATATGTGTGTGTATGCATATTTATATATATATATATATATATATATATATATATATATATATATATATATATATATATATAAATTTCGATTAATTATGGCTTAAGGGAATCGTTCAACAGCTTTTAAAGTTGAATGAATTACTCTATATACAAGGAATATCATCCAATCAGAGTGAACAAGAGACTAATACTTCATATTTACAAACTATATCCAGTTGATAAACTGTTCTCGGAAATATTCTGTTTCTTAACTTCTTCGCAGGTTATGCAAAAATTCGACAACACTGAGGAAAAAGAAGCTATCAAACGCTCTTCCAGTTATCAATACATTGGGAAATTCAATGCTCGACAAAACCGTGGTCAATATTCCAATAAATGGTTTCCCTCAAACATACATATACGATTTGATAAGGATATATTGAAGCTTTAAATACAGTCGAGAATATATGTGATGGTTGTCTCGGTTTAATGTTGCCTGATGTTTGTGTATAATTTACATGAGAAAATATAGATTAAAATTCAAATTTTTGGTACATGTGTTTCATTCTTGTGCAAAATACAAAATATTTATTCTTTTTTTACCTTCCTTGTTTTGCCAGAGGACTTCACGCAGTATCGACTATCGATAATGAAACGTCGTTGGTGAAATACGAGTATTGCCCATCACCAAACAACTTACTATCAGATGTATTCGAAAAATCTTCGGAAACTCTGGCTAAGCCTTGGGTGGTGGCTTTAAAAAAAAAAAAAAAATCTTTACTTTAATCAACCACTCAGACAATGATTATCAGGCTATCTTATTAGGTGAAATATTAATTATACAGAAGAGTGATTTTTCGATGTATAATTTACTAACAAAATACAACGATATCGCACTTGAACATACATATTATTATTATTATTATTATTATTATTATTATTATTATTATTATTATTATTATTATTATTATTATTATTATTGTTGTCGTTGTCGTTGTCGTTGTCGTTGTTGTTGTTGTTGTTGTTGTTGTTGTTGTTGTTGTTATTAATATTATTATTTTTATTATTATTATTATTATTATTATTATTATTATTATTATTATTATAATTATTATTATTATTATTATTATTATCATCATCATCATCATTATTTTTGTTGTTATTATTATCAATAATAATAGGAGTAGTAGTAGTGGTGGTAGTAGTAGTAGTAGTAGTAGTAATGTAAAGTGAGTCAATTATATTTAAGTGAGGATTTTGGCGACTTCTGCCTCCAATGCCGACTCTTTTTTATTTATTACACCACTGTTTCTCCTTTTTTCCTTGGAATAGGGTGTATAATATTTGAATGAGGTGTTAAGTAGCCTCTGCCTCCCAAACTCACTCTTTCTTTATCTCTCACTTTAAATTTTTGTTTCCTAGCTTAGAAATTTGTGGGTTCTTTTCAAGTGGGGAGTGAGATCTATCTCTGATTTCAGTAGTTCATAGTCTCTTTATCTCTCACTCTTAATTTCCAAATTTCTTTCTCAGGTGTGTGGGGGAAAAATACCGCCTCCATAATCACCTACAAACCTTTCTATAGAGGGGAGGTCAATCACATCTGAAAAAATAAGGACTTTTCAGATTGACTTCATGAACTAGATATCCTCTTTTAACCTACACCTGACAGAAAATGCGAATAAAGGTAGGGAGAGATATTGAGTCGAGAGAAAGATAAAAATACTGTACTAGAACATCCTGTAACAACATCTGACATATCAAAAATACATATCAAAAACAAGTACATGTTCCAAGAGCCACATCTCCAGGATATTTCGATCAGCAATGGTATACATAGCAATAGAGAAATTTTGTTTTCGACTTACCATCAACTAAAGATATCACGACGATATTTCATTCCCAATGAAATACAATTAAATGTTTGATGATGCTTCGTGAATTGGTTATAACGACAGTTGTAAAGTAATCGATATTCCAATATAATATGGTCATTAGCTGACATATTTCTATAATATACCAACCCCCTGCCACCACTACCCCCACACACAGTATATTTCAAGAGGCACAATGATGAATTTTGCAGTGTGTAAGTGTACACCGCTATATATATATATATATATATATATATATATATATATATATATATATATATATATATATATATATATATATATATATATATATATATATATACATATATATATACATATATATATATATATATATATATATATATATATATATATATATATATATATATATATATATGCATATATATATATATATATATATATATATATATATATATATATATATATATATATATATATATATATATATATATATATTATATATATTTATATATATTTATATAGATAGATATATATATAGATAGATAGATAGATAGATAGATAGATAGATAGATAGATAGATAGATAGATAGATAGATAGATAGATAGATAGATAGATAGATAGATAGATAGATAGATAGATAGATAGATAGATAGACTGCCAGCTAGCTAGATATATATATAAAGATAGAGAGAGAGAGAGAGAGAGAGAGAGAGAGAGAGAGAGAGAGAGAGAGAGAGAGAGAGAGAGAGAGAGAGAGAGAGGGAGACAGACAGACAGACAGACAGACAGACAGACAGACAGAGAGAGAGAATATGCTGAATGACGAACCATATGAAGTTTTCAGTATAATCGTACTGTGCATTGTGAAGCCTGATTGTCAAGTGAACAATAAATATGTGGCGAATGTTTCGAGGACTTTAGTTTGTAAATATATACAGTATTTTGTATATGGATTCCTCTCCCAATATTCGTGGAATTCACATTAACTTAATACTACAATATTAACAATGGCAGAATATACAGTACCTTGTTCTTTCATAGAGTGTTTTCTTTTTCATGTATAAAAATACTATTTAAAATCAATATTTGTTTCCTTCAAGCTTGCATTACCTTTTGAAATCTGGTCGCATTTAGAACGTTCTTAGATTCGAAACAGGTAGTGGAATATTTTCAGGGGAATCATCATTTTTCAGAAATGCCACAAATTCTCTTACTAAAAAAAAAAAAATAATAATAATTGAAAAATGAGAGCGTTACTTTTCAAGTGCAACAAAAACATTTAATAACTATGTCATACGAGTACCCAGGGACACTCATACCAAAAAAAAAAAAAAAAAAAAAAAACTTTTTGAAAAAAAAAAGAGAAGTCTTTCCTTTCTGGGAAAATATCTAGCAAAATTATGACTGTTTCTGCATAATTGACAAATTTAAGCACCCTCAACATCACATCCAGATATTCGTCCTCACACACATGCGTCCAGTTAAATATTATGTGAGAAAGATTTAATTCTAATTAATAAGTACTAACCAGGTGGAGTCAGATTGCGCTATACTTTACATTTTTATTCACCTATTTTTCATATTATCAAAACTAAGTTGGTGTATATAATGCATACATACATACATACATACATACATACATACATACATACATACATACATACATACTTACTTACGTACGCACGAACGCACGCGCCCACACACAACACACACACATACATACATACATACATACATACATACATACATACATACATACATACATACATACATACATACATACATACATACATACATACATACATACATACATACATACATACATACATACATACATACATACATACATCCATCCATCCATCCATGCATCCATCCATGCATACATACATACATACATACATACATACATACA